>LN483358.1:1032934-1091234 GCA_900002565.1 Culicoides sonorensis
TTTTGAAAACTTTTTTTTTACAAACAATTTCAAATGCATTTATGTGTGTGTCAGTATTTGTATTTTGTGGTATTATGTAGATAAAAACCATATGATTCTCTCTTCTCTCTGCGCAATCACCCCCATAATTTTTCATTTTGCAAACAAATTACTCTATGTGTTTGTGTGTGTGTGTGTTCCTTTAAATATTTGAAGAAAATAAAAATTGTAAAGAAAGACATAAATAAAATATTGAGAGAAAACTTCTATACATTACGTGTAAATGTTACATTGAAAAGTGAAAGTGACCGGTTTATTATTTTTTCCATGGAATTTCATGTAATCGTTTCATATTTTTATATCGATTGACTTCAAATACAATTTATTTTAAATTTACTTAAAAATTTAAAATACTCAGTTTAAATAAAATTAAAATAGAAAATCTTAAGAAAAGTGACAGTAACAAGTTTAACGGTCATTTCGACCACCTGTTGATCATGAATTCAAATTTAGCCGGTGGTTTACATCAAGTTTACACTGAATTAACATTTGACAGCTCCTTAAAATTGAACAGCTGATTATGACATTTCAGATTGTGTCATCAAATCAATTTTTTTTAAAGTGAAAAGTATGTTTTGGCAAAAATATTAGAGAAAACAAGATATTTATTGTATAAAATCCACTTCCATTTAATTTTTAATGGTGAGAATTTAAAGATAAATGTAAACTGTATACTGTGAATATTAAATTTTCCTTTAAATTATAAAAGTATTCGAAAAAACATTGATTACATATTTTTTTTTTTACTTTCTACTGGTTACACCCAACATAAATTTTCATTATTGATTTTGATTTCTTTCAGATAAAATATTGATGCAAAAATGTCTGAAAAATATCTCAAAGTTGGACAACGTGTGGAAATCTCGGGCAAAGAAGTTCATGGATGCATTGCCTATGTTGGTAAGGAAATCAATGACTTAAATTTTGATTTACCAGAAATTAAATTTAACATTCAAATTAGGTCTCACCAGTTTTGCGACCGGAAAATGGGTCGGTGTGAAATTGGACGAGCCCAAAGGTAAAAATAACGGAACTATTAAAGGACAAACGTATTTCACGGTAAATTTTCCTTTTAATTGAAAATACAATAAAAATTTTACATTTTCTTCATATCATAGTGCGATGAGAATCATGGAATGTTTGTTCGTGCCTCCCAATTAATCTTCTTAGATGAAAATGATACTCCAATCCCTGATGCTAATAAAGAGCCTGCAACTCCCGAAGAAAAACCAAGATCAATTTCAAGATTAAGCAGGTAAGATTTTGTCTCCTACATGAAATGCATGTTCTTTAAATGTAATCTGTCCCTGTATCCATTGTAACACTGTCCTTTTAAAATTTCCTTTCTAAAACTATTTAAAAAGAAATTTATATAAAATTTTTCTTCACAAAATCACACAATCACCATTTTTATTAACAGTACCAAACGAGGTCCAAAAAAGTCACAAAAGTAAGTTTTGGGTTCCTTTGCAAAAGTTTGTTGTTTCATGATTTTACTTTTCTCGCAAAAATAGTATAGAAATATTTTTAAAAATTAATTCCAAATTACATGAATTTTCCTAGAATAGTAAAAAAAATTTAATTGAATGGAAATCCGTTTAAAGTTCAGCGTGCACTTCAAATTTAACATCACTTTAGTTAATTTTTTGATTTGAAATTACTTAGTACTATTTTAAGACCAGTTCATACACAATTTCACTCATTTGAATATCGTTAGAATGGAAATGTACTTATATGAAAAAAAATATTGTTCGATTTCCTTTCATTGTATTGTTTTGTCACTTTTATGGCTTTGTACTGCTCACAACAATTGGTACCACACAACACAAAATTAAAAAATACTTTTAGTAGTATTTAGATACAAAATACACGAGCTTTTTTATTGTTTTAAATTTTTTTTGTGCATTTAATTCATTTAAATAACAGTTTTATTAATAATTTTTAAATTTTTAATCTTTTTCTTCCATTTAAAATGCAGTGCTGGATCTATGAAGTCCCTCACATCAATACCAGCAGCGAAACCAACTTCGTAAGTGATTTTTAACTTTAAAATTATTTTACGTTTCAATTTAATGTTCTTTTTTGTCCTGAAATGGATCTAATAACTAATTCTACTAATTCTCTGTTAATCGCATGCTTTCTTTTACCTGTATTTAGTGTTAGAAGGAAATCGCCCATTAAAAATTCAACTAAAAGGAGTATCACTAACTTAACACCTTCCACTTCAAGGTTAATATTGTAAAATTAACACTTAAATTAACATTTAAAATTATTTTTGAAATTAAATTTAAATTAATTCATTTTACTATAAAATTTAGTTCACGTCTTTCATTGTCAAGTAGTCGACAGAGTCTGGCTGGTTCTCGTACTCAATTGTCGCCCCCGGAAAAGGATCAGACACCTCCAAAAGTTGCAAGTCAACCAAGCTCAGCTGAAAAGGATCGTCTCGAAGTATCGCGTCGACCAACTCCCAGTGCAATAAGTAGTCCTCCTGAATCACTTATTACATCAAAACGTGCATCATTTGTTGAAACGAATTTCTTTGAGCCCCTTAAAATTCCCCAATTTACACCTGGACCTGCAACGACAACTCCGATTATTACTTCAGAGGATAAGCTGCATGCCATGCAACAACAACAAGAAATTGAAGATCTGAAAAAACAAGTGTTGGATTTGACTGAAAAATTGGAATTCCAAAAACAGAAACGTGTTGACGATCGTGAGAAATTGAAAGAATTCGAACGACTTCAAACACAATTTGAGCAAGCACAAGAATTTAAAGCGAAAATTATGGACGCTCAAACGTCGTTACAAAGAGAATTGCAGAGGGCTCGTCATGAGGCAAAGGAGGCGATTGAAGCACGTGATCGGCATATGGAGGAAATGTCTGAATTAACAGAAAATGTTGAATTGATTACTCTTGATAAGGAAATGGCAGAAGAAAAAGCGGAAACGTTACAACTTGAATTGGACCTGATGAAGGAAAAAGTTGAAGAATTAACTCTGGATTTAAATATTTTAAGAGAGGAAATGAAAGAACGGTCTGTCACTGGAACTGACGGTTCTGGAATCACAAGTTATGAATATAAGCAATTAGAACAACAAAATACTCGATTACGTGAGACTTTGGTTCGAATGAGAGATTTGTCAGCTCACGAAAAACATGAAATTGGAAAATTACAGAAAGAATTGGATAACAAAAAATCTGAAATTGCAGAATTACAAAGAACAAAAGAAAAGTTATCGGCTAAAGTTGATGAATTGGAAGCCCAAGTAGTTGATTTGCAGGAACATGTCGATGCTGCATTGGGTGCCGAAGAGATGGTTGAACAACTTGCCGAGAAAAAGATGGAACTTGAAGATCGAATCAAGTTACTAGAAGAGGAATTCATGGAATTAGAAGCACTAGAAGAAGTCCACAACCAAATTATTGAATCAAATCACGAGCTTGAACTTGAAATCCGTGAAGAACTTGATATGGCAAAAGCAGCTAAACGAGAAGCACTCCATGAAAAAGATGCTGCCTTAGAAACTGTCATGGATCGTGACCAAACAATAATAAAATTCCGTGAACTTGTGCAAAAACTCAATGAGCAATGCCAAGAATTGAGGGAGAAAGTTAATTCAAATGAAACTAACACAAAAACAACATCGAAAGATTTAAGTGAAACAATTGATTTCAAGCAAGTATTTGCCGAGTCTAAGGCACACACACGCGCAATCGATCTCCAATTACGACAAATTGAATTGACTCAAGCCCATGAACATTGCAAATATTTACTCGCCTACATGCCAGAAAACTTTTTGGCTCGTGGTGGTGATCATGATGCAATTTTGGTCATTTTGCTCGTATCACGTTTGGTATTTAAAGCGGGAATTGTTGTGAGTTCGGCACGTGATCGATTTAATCCCGTTGCAACAATTGATCGGAATGCGATTTTAAATGAACATGATGTGCATCGCTTTTCATTCCGATCACGGCTTTTACATCACATTCATAACTTGCAATCGGTTATGCATCAATTTTTGTATGCATTGGGAGCCTGTTCACCAGATACATTGTTGAAAATTGGAGCCTCATTACCGGAAATGATCGCACAGGAAAAAACTTTGGATGCAATTGTTGAACTTTTGAAAAATAATCAACTTGATGAGAATTCATCAACGGATCGTATGTTATAAATTTCGTGTTTTGATAACAATTTATCTTAATTTGAAATTTTATTTTCAGATTTGGAAAAATGTGTTGCATTTTTCAATGCAATGCACTCAGTATTGCTTTCCGGTGAAGATTTGACCAACGAAACTCAAATGGTCCGAGATTACATTCAAGCGATTTCAGCTGCATGTGATGCCATTACAACAGATGCTAGTATAACGCAAGCTCTCATCGATGGTGCCGATGCAACAAGTGAATCTGGTCTTTTAATGCAATTTATTGTGCAAAACATTGAAACAATTAAACAACAACTCAAATTGGTAAAACGCCGCCTACCCCAAGACGCGAATGTGACAAAATGTAATTTATCACCAAAAACCCTTCAAAATCTAAAATCACTTTCGGAATGTCTCAATAAAGTGATGAGCGTGCTGTACATTGTCTCAAAGCAGACGATGCAATATGTGAGTTTAATGTCAGAACCCGACTCAACAATTCCACATGATAAATTATGGGATATCTTATCAAATACATGTGAGCGTGTGTATGAACAGGAAGACTTGGGTCCCTCAACAAATATTCGTGAAGTACTTAACACAACAAATCTTAATATAACTCAGCTAGCCCAATATTTGTTGGATCATGAGTATGAAATTCAATCGGCGAAACATATTGATAAACATAATCCACCAGTATTTGCACGTGCAACCCTGGTTAAGAAACAATTAGAGGAGACTAAAACATTGACAGCCACTTTAGAGAATCGCGAAGCCGAAATCAGACAATTGAAGATGGCAGCTAAATTGAAACAAAATGAATTGTCTGAAATGCAAATCAGAAAAGACTTGGCCGAGAAAAAGTTATCCGTGTTACAAGTCGAACTGCAAACTAGTACGGAAAAATTACAAAAACAATACGAGGAAGTTAGCGAGCTCCTGAAAAAGTAAATTTTTGCATTGAAACAAATTTCAAATTAATTTAATTTTTTTTTTAATTTTAACAATTTTACAGGAAAGAAAAAGAATTTGAAGAGACAATGGACCACTTACAAAGCGATATCGATTCCCTTGAAGTTGAACGTAGTGATTTGCGTGACAAATTGAAAACTTATTCCTCCACCAAAAAAGGTGATCTTAAGACGACAACAGTTTTAGATATCAGTGCAAGTTCTCCATATATCGTCCAAGAATTGTCCTTGTTGAAAAAGGCTTACAATGATGAAAGATCGGAACGGCTCAAATTACAAGCAAATGAATTGAAGAAAATTTTGGACAATTTAGAGCCGATTTATGTTCCGAAACCAAAAGACAATCGCATTGATGAGCTCGAGAAACAATTAAATAAAGTCAAATATGTAAGTTTTCATGTTGAATGTTAAATTTTGAACGAAAATTCAATTTTTCTCTCTCTTTACCCAGGATTATGTGATGTCATTGGTCAAAGGTGGTGAAATACCAAAATCTAAGACAAAACACGCGAATCTCTCTAAATTGATCACAGATAAGCAGGAGCAACAAAAACATCTAAGGGAAGAAGTGAAATCAAAAGCAGAAACCTTAGCAGCCGAAATTGTTCATGAATACATTCAACGAAAGCCTTTCAGATCAAATAAAGGGGACTTTGCACAATTTCCATCAAATGAGCTCACAAAAGTAAGATTTTTTAATACAGAATTTACATTCTTACATTAATTTTTTTCATTATTTATTTTATTTTCAGGCCCTGCATTAACCAGAAAATATGAAATGAAATTATTTAAAAAAAAATCTTGTGAATGCTTAACTTATTGAAATCAAGAATAAAAATAAAATGATAATTTGCTAATAAAAAAAGTCACACATGGTCAATTTTTTTGTAATGTAAATATATATTTGGACCATTTCAACCAAATTTTGTCATTTTTTGTTGAATTTAAGAAGAAATGATCCAATTTCTTTATTTTTTTATTTGTATAATTTATTTTCCACTTGATATTTTTTTTTATTATTTTTTGGATTTTTGAATTTAATTTTCATCATATTTAAGTCATGAAATTTTTTTTATCTTTGTAACATTTTTACAATGAATTTTTTTATCATCAATTCTTTTTTTTATCAGGTATGTTTCATTTAAATTTATCTTCTATTTTTTTTGTATATGTCTGGTTACTGTCAATGATTTGTTGTCAAGTTTTTTTTTGATGATATCAGTTATTTTTTTATTAATTTTTTTTTATCTTAAACATGAACAACATTCAGAATAAAGTACATTTTAATTTTATCACATTTTAAAAATATTTTGTAATGAAATTTCAATGAATTTTATCAACATTTTTTTTTTTAATTTTAATTTTGATTTGATGAATGAAGGAATGATTGAAAACAGTCAGTTTAATGTAAAAAATTAGAGATTTAAGTTTTTTCTTGTATGTTAAAATTATTTGCGCGATTTAATTAAGTTTTGTCACGTTTTCATTTAAAAAAATATTACGATTTGAAGACAATTCAAATATAGGAAGTTTTATGTTTGGTTTCCACTAGAAATCAGTTTCGAACACTTAGACGACTTCGTCTTTGGGTGCTCCAAGGTTGCTGTTCCGCACTTGCAAATAAAAGGTAAATCAGACTTCCAGAGATATCGAGGACAGCAGCCAAGTAAAAAACTTCACGCCATTGTGTCAAATTTTCACGTCCACGAATCAATCCACCAATCACATATGGAGCTAAGAAACCGCAAGTATTTGCCGCTGCATTTGTTATGCCATACAATGTTCCCGCATGTCTTGGACTTAATGCCATGTGATTCATTTGGTTACCACTATAAACGCCGCCTATTCCGAGTAAATTTGATTAACTTTCAATACTTGTCATAAATTAAATTGAAAAAAAAATTACCATATGCTGCCCCTAATCCAGCTAACATGAACATCACAAGTATTTTATCACATCCAACATATCCAACACTAAATGCAAATTAAATTGATGATTAAATTTCAATTGAAAAAATAACTAACATGATTCAAATTACTTACAATAACAAACCAACAGCAGGCACAATTGAGGCCACAGCATTCCATATTTTGTACGACGTCAGTTGACTTAAATACTGTTTTCTTAACAACCAATCAGCGAAATTTGAACTTAATATTGCAAATATCCATGAAGTGAGGTATGGTAATGCTGATAAAAAGGCATTTTGTTGAATACTAAAATGCAAAATATTTGCCATGTATGTAGGAATTTCGGTGAGAACTGTATAAAAGGCCCATGATTGACCGCATTGTGTAATTAAACTGGAATTTAAATTGAAATTAATTTATGAAACAATTTTTGTTAAAAAAAGGGGTTCATGCTTACAGTGCCCACACTGGAACAGAAGTGAAAATTCCTTTCCATGGAACATAGTCATCATTCTCTCGGTCATGGTCTTTTATTTTGCACGCAATTTCAATGTATCTTTTTTCTTCTTGTGATATCCTTGGATGTTTTCGTGGTTCATCAAATACCAGGAGCATCCAGAAAATCCACCTTGAAATGAAATTTGAATGAATATTTTTTTTTATAATAATTTGTATTTTTTTTTAACATACCACACAATTCCAAGTCCACCAAAAATGTAAAATGCAAGTGGCCAGCCACCCATGAAATCTAACGAGCAAAGCCATCCCGATAATGGAAGAGACACAATAGTACCAAAATTAGCACCGGCATAAACATAGGCAGCAAATCGAGATCGTTCTAACGGTGGAATCCATCGACTTAACATAGCATGCATCGATGGAAATGTAACACCTTCTCCCATGCCCTCCAATACACGAACTATGACTAGGCAAGGAATATTAATTTTGGCAGCAATTGGAGTCAGGAATGTAAATAGAGCAGTTATGAGCACACCATATCCATAGACGTACTTTCCTCCAAATCTTTCGGCAAATCTTCCACCTGGCACTTGTGTCAGAACATATCCATAAAAAAATGATCCCAAAATAATTCCTTGTGTTGCTTCGTCCCAATTGAAATCACCATTTTTCTATTTTTAAAAAAAATTGATACCAGCATGTTAATAAATCAATCATAAAGATATTGGTGACTCATAAAAACACATAAAAATTAATACATACATCGGGAATTGTTGTATTCGAGTATGGTGGTAATGGACAAAGATCTGTATTATTGTCAAAATCTGGTATCTCTGAATTTGTGTTGTTAACCATCGCTACAATTGCAACACTTAAATTGACTCTCATGGCATAGACATTTGCAAATCCTAAAAATCCCATGAGACCAAGAACGTGTCTTGCCTTTGGAAATTTTCCATCGATTTCTAAGTGAAGGAGAACAAAGAAAATGTAAACAAATGACGTGGAGTCCTTTTCAATAAAATTTTAGAACAAATATTCTTATGACATACCTTTGTCTTCATCATGAGAAGCTATTAATGGCGAATTATCACTCTCAGACTCTGAAATGTTAATTGCTGGTCGAGCAGCTGTGAAACTTGGAACATCATCTGATTCAGATACGTCGTCATAATTAGTTCTCATCTTCCTGTCTTTTTAACTACTAGAACACAAATCCTTTGTTATTTTACACAAACTTGCATTATTTTCTAATTTTTAAATGTATTTTCTTTTTATTATTTCACGGTTTATTTGAGTAATGTGTAATTTTTTTTAATTGCAACCTATTGTTGTGATGGAAATTGTTGCTCTGGAATTAATTTGTGTGTGAAATATTGTATGTGCTAACTGGGTGTCTAAAATTTTTCTTTTAATAACGGTCATAAAATTTGAATGGAACATGTGTTTAATTTTTTTTGAGCCGTTGTAATTTTATCATTGAAACAAATAGTTATAAATTTTTCAATATCACTTTATTTTCCCCTAAATGAAAGCATTTCATTTGTGCAAAAATAATTAAAATTACAATTTCTATTTAAAACTAGGCATTTTAATTATATTAAATAATCAACAATTTTTACTTTTAAATTTTAAAGCTTTTTTGATTTGATTTAATTTTTTATTAATTTTATTTGTGTATCGGACGGATCTCACTATAAATATTTTTAAGTATCACCTAAGTTAATTTTAACAGGGATATAACCGTTTGTTCTGTGCGGATCTTTTACATCACCATTACTGATATCTTGTGATTGCTTATCAATAAATGAAATGTTCTCCATTTCAGTTTCCTTGGAATTAGGTTTTTTAATTTTTTCATATGGTTCAGGTCCAACAACACTTAAAATTACAGGTAACAGAATGACACCATGAAATAGTCCGAAAGAGATAACTAAGAAGAAAATTCGGAAAAATGATCTGTATGTGTAAGCTTCTGAATTTGCTAATACTGAGAGAGCTAAGATTGTGCTACCACCTCCGTAGAGAACGGCTGCACCAATGTGCAAAGTTGTTTTAAGGGCTCGTTCAGTTCGAGTGCCCTCTTTTATTGTCAGGAATGTGTGACCAATGTGAGCTGAAATGATAATTATTTAAGATTTTTTAATACTTTGATTACAAAAATTGAATTACCAGCATAGTCCACACACAATCCGACAGAAAGTTGTAATGCAATACACGATACAATATCAAGTGTTTGACCAACGCGTTGCATGCATCCACCCACGTTGATTAATGTAAGTAGAACTGTGATAAAAATCCAGAAACAGACTTGAATATTAACGATAACAGTCATTGTGCAAGCCATGACACCTAACAGTGCTAAACCGATATTACGATAAATTTCTTGATCGATAATTTCATCTGTGATCCAATTTCCAAAAACTTTTCCCCAAACCGTTGAAAATCCTTCACCACTATGCAATTCAGCATCTTTCACCAAATCCTCCATTTTATGTTGTGCCGGTAAATAATCTTCTCTTTCATAGAACTTTTTGAATTTAAATGTAATTTGTGAAACAGTGACATTTGGTGTTGCTTCACCACATTTTAATTTGCGCTCAAATCTGAAATTGGATTGATATCGACCTCCTTGCTGACTAAATAGAAATTGAGATAAGTAGGTTCTAAATTCAGTATCTGTTAGATTTCGGATGTCTTTTTGATGATTAATTTCGACAAATTTCCTGAAATCATTCGGCCATGCTTGAATGTGATGCAAGATATCGGTTTGATTCTCAATTTTATCACTTAAATCAACCAATTTTGACATGTCTTCAGTGTAATTAATTTTTCCTACAAGCACAGACACTTCAGAGCCCATCTCAGGATATAATATGCGAGTTTCTTCCGTGAATTGACCCAAATATGTGCTTGGTGGAATGAACCTTTAAAATTAATTCAATTTAAAGTTAATTTCCTTTAAAATTTTGTTTATTCACTCACCATGATGGATCAAATTTTTGTCTTAAGTGCAATAAACTTTCAATATTCAGTGCTGTTGTGCAAATGACAGACATTATTATTAAAACCTGGAACAAATTCATGAATCAGCATTAAAATGTTAGTCCCAAATTAAATTAACTTACTTTTCCAGCTTTTGTTAAAATGAAATTTGAATAGAGATAATCGATAAATGTGTGCATCAAATTTTTTTGATACCAAATTTTACTTTGCTCTTCTGTATGAATCACGCAGGGAACAAAAGCATTGCGTCTTTGTTCGATTCGTCTTTCATCCAGTGCAAATATGGCCACAAAAAAGGTAACCACAAAGATGTATGTCATTAGAATACAGACAGCAGCATAAATACAAAATGATTGTAACGATGGCAAGATCTGTACACAAAATAATGAACAATGAAAAGAATATTTGTTATTATTATATTTTTTTTGCTTTAATTTTATGGCTGTGTCATTTAAGTGTTAAAGTGAAAACTAATATTTGTATAAAAAATTATTTACCGTAAGGCCACCGACCAAAAATGCTACAATGTCTGTGATTGATGTCACTGTAATTGAAGCACCAGCATGTTGCAACATTAAACCCATACGTTCCTCTTTTGGGTGATTCGAGTTTGTTTCTTGTACTTTTCTCCAACAAGCCATCATCACAAAAATATCATCGACTCCTAGGCCCATGAGTAAAAAGGGCAAACTTGTATGGACAGGCCCATATGAGACTCCTAATAACGCGCAAATGCCACAACCGGAAATGAATCCCATTCCTACACATAAAAGACCTAATGAACTAAGTTGTATCTAGAAAAAATTCAAATTAAACAATTAAAATTATTTAAATAATTTCAATTCAAACTCACTCGAATTTCAGTCCAGCTGAATCGTGACAAAACAAGTTGCATATAAATAAACATCAAAATAATACCAAATGCTAATTTGTCCAAGTCTTCGAACATTGTTTCATTACTTATATCACCGTAGCTGTAATTTTTTTTTATTTTAATTCAATTCAAATATTATTCAACAGGATATGACTATGACATACCTCCTTCCAGCCGAGTAAAATAACTTAAAATTATCTGTACTATTAGTTTCAAGTGTTTTCTTTAACTTTGAGATTATGTTTAAGAATTTTTGTTCCCATGCCATTGTACTTTCACTGGCCCAATCTTCAGTTCCAGCTAAATTTCCAATTTTACTTGAATCTGCTTGTGAAAAATTCACATAAAGATTGTAACGTGCCAGCAAGGATTTTGCTGAAATGATTCGTCCCGTTTCATCACGCTCCACACCCCCCAACAAATGCTCAAAATCCATATCATGACCTGAGTATGGACTCACTTTGGTTTCATTTAATGCACTTATAATATCATTTTTCGATTGTGGCAATCGATCAGATTCAAATTTCCAGATTTCGAGAAGGTTTTCTAACATACATCCAGAGGGAAGAGATTCAACGATAGAACAATAAAATTCTGGATCAAGATCAACACTCGGAACAAATGGTTTTTTTGTTTTCTTCTTATTACTATTACTCTTTGATATGATTTCAGATGATGAAATTTGTGGTGTTTCAGTTCCGAAAAAATTCTCATCAAAATCATCTACATCTCGTCCTTTACGCGACTTATCTGAGGCAGTGAACTCAGCTATAATTGGTATTCTGTTCATGAAAGAAAGAAAAAATGTCATTAATTAAATTTACTCATGTCATCTAATTAAAAGGTTGAGTGACACGAACTTGAAACACAAATCATTAAATTTAAAACGAGTTCCATTACTTTCCGTAATGGAAAAGCCGACAATTTGATTGTGAACTTTTAATGCTCTCTGCAAAACATCGGGTGTAAGTACGTCATCAGCAGTTATTAAAACAGCTTGAATTCTCGTCCCTTCCTCAAATCGGTCCATAATCCATTGAGTATCTTTCAGAAATTGTGAATCTAATAAAAAAAATGTTAGAGTTCAAATTAAATTGATTTTTAATTGTATATTATTATGACAAGACATGTATCGATAAAAAATGATTTTATTAGACATTGAAATTAAAAGACGGCTTATCCGGTTTTCTGAATCGTTACAATAAAAAATAAAGTTATTTCAAATCACCTTTCGGCACCCATAATTTCAATGGATCACGCTCGTTATAAAAACGTAAAAACCCAAGAGAGCAAATTGCTACTAATGTCCATGCTGCTATGATTGTTGTCCATGGATTTGATGCAACGCTTTTGCCAATTCTGAAAGATACCAAATAAAATAATACAATAAATAAAGAGAAATGATGAAGGTTTATGATTTTGACCTGTTTGAGAGAACTGGTTTACCTTTAATTTTGATACAGTACAAATAAATAATGTAATAGTAATAATTAAATTACGTTGAGTACATTAACTGAGTGCATTCACTGATAATATATTGTGTCATTTTGAATTAAGTCGTTATAATCGTGGAGTTTTCTTATCAAATTTTAATGCAATTTATATAAAATAAATATTTTAAATGAATTATTGCAACATCAAAAAAAAATAATTGAATTCGTTGAAATAAAGAATCTTAAATTTTTTTGTTGAATCTGAATATTTTTCACATTGGCCATGGTCAGTTTTTTTATTGCCATATACAAAAATAAATTGGTATAAGATAACATACCGAAAACAAAAAAATCATGACATGTAGGATTAATTATATCATTTCAAATATTCTTTGAAGTTCTTAGGTATCTGAGCTAACCATAATTTAGATTTTAATTTGAAACAATTCAGTGAACTATACAAACATGAGGGTTCTTATTCTATTACATTAACACTCAATTGGGGATTCTGGATCTTTAAGACCCACGACCCATTGAAAATTCATCCTTTTTTGAAAAATATTTTTTTTTATTCCCGCTTTCATTCAAAAAATTTAGAGAGTAAAATAATTTTCTTAATTTTTTTTTGTCTGAGTCTTAAAAGACCCATAAATCGATCTATGTGTTATTTCTCGAAATTTTATTTCAAAACTTTTGTTTGTATTTTTATTTTTGAAAATTCCCAACACGTCAACAATTGAAACAAGCCGAGCCAGTTTGACGTAAATTTAAGTGTTCAAATTATATGAAATGATTACCAAAAATAATGTAAATAATTTTTTTAACCCTTTCAGACCCGAATTCAAAACCAAGTGAGCTAGAATTTTTTTTGGCTATCCGTTACCAATTCTTACTATTGATGCTTTGAAAAGCTTAAATTAGATTTTTCAGAATTTTTCGCCCTTGAAATTAACTGTCCCTTATAAGGGACCATTGGTCACAACGGTAGAGTTCTTAGTGTCATACCTTAGCGTCTCTTATAAGGGACCAGAGATTTCAACGGTTGCAAATTCGTGAAATTTTGTCCCTTATATGAAACGTAGGGCCTGAAAGGGTTAATTCTTCTTGTCTTGTTAACATTTATATTCTTATATTCATAAAAACGGTACGTTGAACTATTTTCTGACTGAAGAAGAAGAAGAAGAATTATTGAAACTCGAAAACTACTTAACCCAAATTAGAAGAACGTTAATTATAATGTGTATCGCATTTGTGTGTTAAGTTCAAAGTCGATCCAAGTCGAAGTCGATAATTACTGAAAAAATATGTAAACTGTGAAATGAGTATAAAACTTGGAACTTTTTTCTAAGAATTTATGGTGATGGATTTAAATGAAATAAATTGAAATTAAAGCTAAAACCATACAAATCAGAAAAAAAAAGTTACAACATATCGTAAAATTTTATTGATTAATGTTGTAATATAAAGTTCTAGAATCAACCGGTTACCTATTTTGAATTTCAAGGTCAATCATATTTTTTTTCATTAGTCCTAAATAATGATCATCGTTTATAGTCATTTAAGGTATAAATTTGTGTGACCAAATCATCACTAATCTTGATGTTAACCTAAATACTTGTGTATTATTATTATAACAAGTGAAGTTATTTCGTAATATCAGATTGATATCATTTGAAAAAAAAAATATTTTTTTTTTAATTGTATTAAATGAGAATATGTTCACTTATTAAATTGAATCGAAGCGAGTACGAGTTTTGTTTTGATTGGAGGAATTCATGAGGGTCGATGAAAATTGTCAAAAAACCGTTAAATTTAATTTTTTTGTAATTTTTAGAATCTTCAATGTTTTAATAAAAAAATCTGTCTTAAAAGACCAATCACCAGAATCACCGATGTCAGACCCGAATGTGCAATTATGGGTCAAAATCAAGAAATGTGGTTTTTTCCACGTCTAGGTCAGAGTTATATGTTATTGTTATTATTATAGTCATATTTGCTTATTACACACTTTTACTATAAATACACATTTGAATACCAACTTTTTTTTTTTGCTACCATGACATGACATTGAAAACATTTTCATTGCAAACTCACCTAAAAAATTGTTTTCCTATGCTACTTGAAACATAATACGATAAATTTTGTCCCGGTATTCGCTTTGATCCAGTTTTTTTCGCTTCATTATCAATCATGTTCCCACTTTGTTTTGTAAATCAATTTTCTTGGTATTTAATCTCAAATTTTATTGACTTTTATCGTTCAATTTTTAGCTTCAATTGATTACAGACAATCAGACTTGATAATAATCGTATCATGACCTTTACTACAATCATACATTTATTGTAGTAAGAAGCAGTTTAATTATTATTATTATGATGACGATGATGATTCACTTTCAATGCAATTTTAAAACACACATTTATTTAACATATGCACTTTTTCATTTAAAACAAAATTCTTTTCATATTGAAATTGTATTGAATTTTATTAGATTAAATTGGTTTTAAAACATTTTTGTAGTCGTTTATGAGTAATTATTACAGAAAATGATGATAAATTATGAAAAAAATTAAAATTTCTTCTTATTCGTACTATTTTTTCACTTCAATTTAATTTTTTTTTTCGCTTCCGCTTGAAATTGCGATAAATTTTCTTTAATGTTAATCGCGAGCGAGAGTCACAGCACAACTGAACTCAGAGCATCAACTTAAATGACTAAAATATACGTATATTCCCGATGCGATATTGAATGAATGGATGTGTGTATATGAATGAGTCGAAATACAGTTGTCGTCTTACACTAATCTGAATAAAAGCGTAATAAAAAGAGATGAATGGTGCAATGTTTGTTTGAGAATTTTACCGGTTTTGTATGTTCAGCTGATGTGTTTGTTTGTATAGGAAATTTTATTCTCTCATTTTATTTTTCTCTCTCTCTCTCTCAATTGCTCTAATGTCCTTTCTCATTTATAATTCATTCATATAAACAAAGTAGGGAAAACACAATGTAAAAATAGAAGAAAGGTGCAATCAAGGGGTGTCAAGGTTTAATTTTATTATTAAGGCGGTTTTATATGGATTGGAAGTTTACAAATCATTTCATGCCAACATAAAAATAATTTGAATTCAAAATTTATTTAATTGAAATATGGATCATTGAAACACAAGGAAATTTTTACTATAAAAGCGCTTTTATTTATTTTATTTCAATTTACCTTAATTTTGTTAAATCTACGATATTTTTCATTTTATTTTTGGTCTATAAACTCGTATTTTTATATATAAATTCAAATTAATAAACAACAAACAACTTAATTAAATTTAAATGAAATAAAAGTCGTTGTATTATTTTTTTCAATTCAAGGCCGTCACAAGTGCAATTTGAAATTCTGTTCAATGCCCCTTCTGAAAAATCGGAAAGAGGTGGACAAGGGACTTCAAAAGGTTTTTTGATCACATTTAAATTGAAAATTATGTTTTTTGTATAATTTTTTTGAAAAAAATTTAACTTTTCTGTATGGGTCATGAAAAAAATTGCCTTAGAAATTTAATTGGGTAAGCAGATTAAATTTGACAGCTCATTTTGTAAACATACACATACGGAAATTTCAAAATTTCTGTACATAAATATAAATTGTCAAACTTTCACCAGCCCATCCAGTTAAACATGAGGGCTACACTTTAATTTGCCCCTCCAAAATTGATGGGGGCTTTTTCGCTAGATCAGGATAGAACTTTAAATTTGCAACGGCCTTATTTGAAATTAAAAGAAAGTTTAACCACATACATTTTGTGTAGCACTTAAAAATACATTTTTCTTATCAAGTTTATTGTGATCCAAATTAGGAAAAATAGTTCAAAAAAAATAATCATTGGAATGCACTAAATTAACTTAATAATTTTTTTTAATAATTTTATAATAATACTATGATTACAACACGTATACTGATAATCTCTTGACCATTCGTCTTTTAGAATGTCTAAATTTGATTTAATTTAATAATAATTATTATCTGTGTGAGTGTGTGTGTGTCTTATTTTCAATTATTTTATGTTATATGCCTCTAAAAAAATATACAACAATGTTTTTGCTATTATTATTGTTATTAATTCACTAATATCACCAGCAAAATTGTTCTAATAAATTTATAATTAAAATCAACAATTCAAATCGTTAATTAAAATATTATCATAGTTCATTTCTTAATTTAGTCGATTCCTCATTTGGTGTTGATCCATTACTGTAACCATTTCCATTTCGTATAAACCCATTTTCTGTTCTTTTCACAGAGCCATTACGATAAATCGTAATCTTATCTTTGCTGTGTGTAATGTTACTCATGTCTATCATCTCATCGTCAGGCATTTCATGTGTTTTGTCATTTGGTGCACAAATGCTCAATATGACTGGGAGTAAAATGACACCATTGTAAAGGCCGAAAAATATTATTAAACCGTTAACTTGAAAGAAGGCTCGATATGAATAGGTTTTGGCAAAGGATAACATTGAAAGGGCCACAAATGTTGAAACACCACCATAAATTACGGCTGTTCCAATTGAGAGAACTGTATTTAGAGCACGTTCATTTCGTGTGCCTTGTTCCAGTGAGAGGAATGTGTGTCCAATGTGAGCTGAATTCAATGAAATTTTTATTAATTTAAATTTAAATGTAATTTTTTTTATTACGAACCTGCATAATCAACACAAAGTCCAATTGACAATTGTAATGCAATGTATGTGACCATATCGAGCATCAATCCAACATGATGCATCGTCCCAGCAACATTTATCTAGACAAAAAATATTTTTTCTTAATTAAAATTGACATTTGATTGAATTCAATTTAAATTTATACCAATGTTAAGATGACAACAATAAAAATCCAAAAACAAACGCTGAAATTTGCAATAATTACAGCTGTGCAGAGCATAACTCCAATTAAGGCCAATACAATGTTTCGTGTAATTTCAGCTTTGACAACCTCATCAGGCACCCACATCAAAAGTCGTTTTCCCCAAATTGTACTGTAACCGTCACCCGATGTTAAATTCACGCTTTCCAGTAAATCCGTTAAATGTTTTTTGGCTGGTAGAAATTCCTCGGGATTCTTAAAATTCTTAAATTTAAATGCAATTTGGGAAACAATGACATCACTCATCGGATCACCACACTGTGATTCATAGTCAAATTTGAAATATCGATTATGTTTACCGCCAACATGACAATTAAGGAATTGATATAAAAATGTACGCCATTGGACATCAGTTAAGTTTTCAATGTCTGTAAATTGATTTTATTTTTTTATTATAAGTGATTGTAATCATCATTAACTGAATCATAATCATCGTAAAAAGATTATTTTGATTACCTAATTTAGCATGGTGGACGTCAATGAATTTTTTGAAGTCTAGTGGCCAGGCGTCAACTTGATGTAAAAAATTTGTATTATTTATCCGGTCAGCTAATTCAAGTATTTTTGGCATTTCCTGAGTATAATTTATTCGTCCTATGATAATTGCAGCATCGGATCCTAAACTTGGATAGTGCTTTTGAACTTCTTGCATGTATTCAGATAAATGTGTATTTTCGGGCACGTGATGGGTGGGATCAAAGCGGAATTTTAATTGCAATAAACCCATAAAATTTATGGCAGTAAAAGCTATTGTTGCGATTATGATTATTGCCTGCAAATAACAAAAAAATAAAAATATTTTGTTCAAATGAAATGAAAATGTGGTCTTACTTTTCCTACATGTGTCAAAATGAATTTTGAATAAAGTACTGTTAAAAATTGTTGCATCAAATTTTTGTCCATACATAATTGACTAGATTTATCATCGTGTTTTATACAAGGAATAAATCCATTGCGGTTTTGGATGACACGTTTCTCGTCTAGGGTAAAAATTGCCACAAAAAATGTTATCACAAATAAATACATAATAAATATTGAAATTGCGCTGTATAAACAAAATGATTGCAAAATTGGCATCGCCTGAAAATGCAAAAAAAAAGTCATTAATTATTCATACATAAATTTTCACATGAGTTGTAACTTACTGCTAAGCCACCGACAATGAATGCCATGATATCTGTAATTGATGTAATTGTAATACTAGCACCTGCTGTCATGAGCATAATTCCCATTCGTTCTTCTAGAGGTTTTTCCTTGACAGCACCTTCTTGTTTGCGCCACACTGCCATAATGACAAACATGTCGTCAACCCCCAAACCCATCAATAAAAATGGTAAAGCTGATTGAATGGGACCATATGGAATTCCCAGAAGTGAACAAATTCCACAACCAGCTATATAAGACATTCCAACACCGAGGAGTCCTAACGATGCAAGCCAAAATCGGAATTCAACCCAACTGTACTTTGAGATCACAAATTGCAAGTAGACAAACATAAGAAACACTCCGGCAATGTATTTATCAAGTTCATCAAATGTCACGGCAGTTGTTAGATCGCCATAGCTGCGATACGCTTGGTAAAATACCTCAAAACCGTCTGTCGAGAAATTCTTTTGAATATTCTGCATGGTTAAGAGAAATTCCTTTTCCCATGCCATCATTTGTTCCGAGGCCCAACTTCCAAGGCCTGAATCTGCAAACACCTTATTAGGATCCATTTCGGAATAGTTGCCAAATATTTTGTAGGAACTCAAAATTGATGTTGCGGATATGATTTTACCATCTTTATCTTTTACAACTCCACCTAAGTAATCCTCGAAATTTTTTTGCATACCGGAGTATGGACTTACTGAGGTATCATTTAACATTTCTAGGATTTCGTCTGTTGTCGACGGAATTTCATCACTATTAAATTTAAATATTTCTAATATTGTTTCCTGTAAACAATCTGATGGGATTTTTGATAACATTTTACAAAAGTTTTTTTGATTATCATTCACACTCTGACACTCATCATCCATTGATATATCTAAATCTAGGCTTGTTATCACGGGCACTTTGTAACACAAATTTTTGAATCGTACAATTTTTCCACTACTATCATACGCTTCGATGTTCATAAGTTGTTGATGAATGTCAAGTAATTTCCTGATGACATCAGATGTCAGGACATTTGGGGCTTCAATCAGGACATTTTCTTCCCTCTCAAACACCCCATACTTATTAACTAACCATTGAGTATCTGTATAAAAGGAATGGTGTTTTGGTACATACAATTGCAACAAATCTTTCTCATTATGGAATCGTAACAGACCAATTCCACATAAAATTGTTACAATTACTGAGCAAATTATCGTTTTCCATGGATGAAGTGCCACAAAATATCCACATCTGAAAAAAAATTTAAGTGAGTCAATGTAACATGTGACATAAAAGTTGATTAAACTTCTAATAAATTCAATTTAAAGTTTGATCACCTGAATGATAACATTGAAAAAAATTTGATTTTGATTACTATTGTTTTTAAGTCTCATTGATTAGATAAGAACATTTTAACAGATTTATACAATTTTATATTAATTTTTTTTTTGAATTGAGCGATCTCAACATTCCTTGAAATTAATTTTTACCTGTAAAATCCGTCAGCGATCTGCGTTCTCCACCATCGCTTATATTTTGTACATTTAGCACCTAAGCCACCCATTTCAATTCAATTTATTTTGAATTTATTGCACTGTTCTATCAATTGACTTCTTTAAAACCCGACATCAAGGTAGCAACTAATTTTAACCATTTCCTGATAGATTAAAGAAAATAAAACAATAATAATTAATATCTTATCAATTAATACAATATTTGATTATATTTTTTTGTATTTTGTATATTACAAGAGACACCCGAACATTGAAAAAAAATTTTGTTATTTTTCGAAAAAATTGACCATGCATTCAATCATCCGTTAAATTATCACTCATGACATTCAATTATATAACGATTATTATATTGGCCAAGTCACGTTAAATCTTTTAAATTTTAATAAATAAAAATCGTTTCATATGAATTGTAAAGTGCCTTTAAAGCGGGATATTGATTTGTAGATAAATAATTTAGAAAGAGTGAAATTTATATTTGCGATTAAAATTTTCTGAATATCCTGTGTAAAAAATTTGATATGAACTATAATTTAAATTTTAATATAAGTATTTGTAATTTTAAATTTGTGCTTCAATGAAGAGGATCACGTTGTTGCATGAATTTCAATTCATTTTTAAGACCTACACACTGTAAGAGGAAAACGTCCCGAATTGCTCTATGATACATTTCATCAACGCGATTCATTGCTTGAAGCTTCGATGAATGATGAAAAAAGTCATCAATTATGAAAAATGTCGCCAATCATGGAAAAAGTCGTCAATGATGAAAAAAGTCGCCAATCATGGAAAAAGTCACTAATGACGAAAAAGGTGAAGCCTCGATGAACGATGAAAAAAGTCATCAATCATGAAAAGAGTCGTTAATCATGAAAAAAGTATTTCCCAACATGGCGAAATTTTCAAAAACGGCCAACTTTTCACAATGCTGAATTCTTGCTATTGAAATGCGCTCGTGGGTATCGTTCAAGATTTTGTTCTACATTTTTTCAATATCCATCACTGAATCTGTCTTATGACACACAAAAATCTCATCTAAAAGCCAACATGTGTCGGAAACGAGTTTTTTTCATCTAACATCTGAATCATCATCCAATTTTAGGTGTACAAAATCAAAGGTAAACGTTCTTTATCATTAAATATTCACAATTTTAATGTTACTTAAATACGTCATCATTTATTATTCTTCCTCTTTATACGATTTACGTTCTTTGTCTTACAAAAATCTCGTATAACGTGTTTATTTTTACATTTACTTTGAAAATAAAAGAGAACAATTTTTTAACAGAGAAAGGTAAATCTACATAAAATATGAAATAACATTGAAAATATCTTGTTTTCATTTGAAATATTTTGAACTGAAAATTAAATTTCTAGGTATTTTCATGGCATGCAAAAATTTCAACTTTAATATGAACCTTTTTGAAATTCAATCATTCATAATAATAATTAGTCGTTCATTCAGTTTTATACAATTATAATGAAATTAATTGAGTCAGGTCAAGTCAATTGTCATCAAAAATAATAAGTGGATGGGTAGACTTAAAAATATATGTGTTGATACATTAAAATTAACATAATAATTGATAAACTAAAAATACAGTGAGGTATCGATTTATGCGATTTCAATATTATGATAAAATAAAATCGGGAAAATTCAATGAGATTTCTTATTAAAATTCAATTCAATGATAATAATAGACAAAATTTGAAATTCCAATTTTCGTATAATAAATTGATTAAAATTCTCATAAATCTGAAAAGTACTGTACCATTAACAAAATAATGATTAATTCAAATGGTCATCATGAACTTTACCATATCCAACCTATTAGATTAATTTGCTTGACTTTATTATTTTAAACTTTTTTGTAGTGTCTATGAATTTGGCGTTACATAGCGATTTTTCATCGCATTTCCTGTCGATGTATAGAAAAATGAGACGTACACTCAAACCTGTCCATTTGCAACCTGTCCAAGTGCACTTTTTTCCAATTGCACATTTTTGAAAAGTTGACAGCCTGTCCAAGTGCATCAATTTTGTATCAAAATTGCACTTGTAAAGGTTGTCAAAATTAAACAAAAAAAAATTTTGATAAAAAATCTTGATTAAATACATGATTGTAATACTTGAATACTTGATTAAATACCAGAAAATAGTCAAAAACATTATTTGAAGCAAAATTTTCGTATAAACAATTATTTTCAAATACAAAATCAATCACTCTCTACAAGTGCACATATTTTGAAAATGCACAAACGTTGTTCCCCGCACTTGTGCATTTGGAAAGGTTTAAGAGTACTTGACCTAATAGCCAAATGGACAGTCACTCATACTAAGGAGCTGCTAGATTAAGTAAGTTCTGGTTGCATTCCTTACATGACACGCACGTGTACTAAAACTTACTTTACTTTACTTTTACGCCTTGTCCTTCCTCAGGGAGTCCAGACTGTCCTCATGATAGAACGTCGGATTGCAATTTGTTTCAATTCCCCCAGGTTGTTAAATTGTGCCTTATTTGTGACCGAGTTGGCATCAGAGAATTGCTCGACCTCTTCTATGATTACCTTTTGAATTGTATATAAGGGCCTGGTGGCAAACTTCTGAAGGGCATTTCGTAAGGGATAACCAAATTTTCTTCTACGTATCTCCTTGTTTATGTTTTGCATCTCGGGTTTTCTAAGCAGCTCCTCGAAATTCCATTCGGCCAGAAGATACGCAGAATTCGTCTAAGACAGCGGTTGACAAATACTTGCAGCTTTCTCTTAATGTCCTCTGTAACGAGTCAGGTCTAACAACCATACAGAAGGACAGAGAGTACGCACGATCTAACGATGTTAAGTTTTACCGGTTTGCTATATACTGAGAAGCACCAAATACGGTTAAGTATCGTAAATGTTCCCCTAGCTTTTCTTATCCTGGTTTGCACATCTTTAGCTGCACCGTTATCCACGCTCACCACACTACCTAGATACGTGAATTCGACTTGAATTGTTCTATTGGATTTCCTTCGAGCATCAGAACAGCTTGAGATTTAGTGTAGTAAAACAGCTCAAGAAAATTAATCTAAGTGAAAGAGATTTATGTAGAATATGTCAAGCAGAAGAAGAAACTGCTCAGCATATTCTTTGCTTCTGTAGTGGACTTAAGATCAGGAGAAGGAGATTTTTTGGCTCTTTGAATAGGCAAATAAATCCAATGGCATTCTTTGAACTGAAACTTCATTTTATATATGATTTTTGAAGGGAATAAGTATCGTTAAAGAGGGATATAGTTTAGGGTAATGACAATAGGACCCGCTGGGACCACGGTGGAACCTTTTTCATACCTATCTAGAGTTATGTTATGATAGAGTAAGTCGAAAGACAGTTAACAAAAAGCCCAATGTAGTAGTGGCTGTAGTGAGTATACCCTTGCCTAGTCATCATCATCATCTTTACGGGACAAGCAAATTCAGATACCAACAGAAAAAAATGCGCTCACTTGAACCATTCATCATCACGTTTTAAATTTTTTTTTATATAATGTCACTTTATGATGATCATGATATGCTTCGTTGATACTTGACTCTTATAATAACAGAAATTATCAATTTTTTTCAAGTGTACGATGTATGTTCATAAATTTAGGCTTAAAAACGACACGAAATGTAATTATGGTTGATATAAGTATAAAAAAAGTTTGAATTGAACTTTGAAATCAAATTCTTGTAAACAAAAAGTGTTATTTGCAGTCATTCGAGAAGTAAATTCAGTAATTTAACTTTAAATATCGAACCACATCTAATTAGTCATCTCAATGTCCTAAAAACCGATGAAAGTGATGAAATCGTTTCTTTGCTCCTAAAAAAAATGCAAAACATTGATTACTCACATTGAAATTGCGTCGAAATTGATTCAATCTTATCACACATGTCATTTATCAACATTTAATTGCTATCAATTTTGTTCTGATTAGATATATATTATTCACTGTTCTTATTATTATTAATCAGTTTTTATAAATTTGTGTGATCAACAAAGAAAAAAAAACCAACGCAGTACATATGACATTGAGCATGAATCGTCCAAAGTTTCCTATCAAAATGTTTGTAAATATTACAATAAAATTACACATCTCTTACAACGATTTCATAGTAAAAATTTTCATCTGGCAATGAATGTATGAATGAATGAAATTCAATTATAAGGGGTATGTTTTGCGCGCAGTAGACAAAGTTGCGTCACATCGAAAGTTTTCTAAGCGAGTACACGTGCACTTAAATGTCTAGTATACAAAAAAAATATATGTTGGTATTTTCATCGGTTTGTGTATAAAAATACACAGAAGGAAAAAGAAAAAAAAAAGATACGGGCACAAATCAATAATTTAATAAATATACATTTTTCGCGATTACTTTTCCACTGTTATTATGATGATGATGGGAACAAAAAATATGGATAATAATTATACTATGTAATGTAATTTTCCTGAAAAAATAATCAATATTTTATGAAGCACTAAATGTTTTATTTAAATTATGCACTCATATACACGTTGAAAGGCAATGCAAGGAAGAAATAAAAAGGGAGATGCACTCAAAAATTCTTTATCTCACTGACACACATCGCTTTGAGTACATCTGTCCTTAAACAGTTCATATAGATTTTTGTTTATTCCCAATTTTTTTTGTTTCTTTGTTGTTATACAATTTAAAAACATTTTTTGTTAAATTCGTGTGTAACCAAGGTAGAATTTTATACAGTCATGATCTTGTGGTGTCTTTGGCTAGCCATAGAATAGACACGAAAAAATTCTTGCGTCATTCATTTTTTTTTGTATTTTTTTTTTTGTAAATGTAAATTAAACCGAGTAATAATGTTTAACCATAAAGAACACTAAAAATATTTGCATTCGTGTGAAAATTTATATTTAAATCTTACATTGCATGCTAATTCTAATGAAATTCAATCAAAAATTTTATGCTTGTCTTTTATTTTCCTTTTTAATTCTTACTGATAAAATTAAATATTTTTATTATTATTTATTCATCATTTTTGTTCATGTTATTTTATTTTTATTTTGAATTCTTTTTAGATTTGACAAAAAAATGTACAAAATTTTTACTTGTGTTATATATATTTTATTGTAAATATTATTATTAATATTCTGTGTACAAATTCAAAAATAACCACGTCCGAATTGAACAAGTGACTGTGCTCTACTAAAACCTAAATTGTGTTTTAAAACGAAAATATTGATTTGAAACGTTCTTTTACTACACAACTCATTTGAGTATTTTCACATATGCACCGTACTCAATTTTTGTGTGTGATATGTAACAAAGACCATGTTTGTGGGTGAGTTTCTCTGTGTTTTGTGTGTTAAATTCTCAATAAATATTGTCATAGAAATACATGCTTTTGTCTTGTGGTGCTTATCAAACAAAGAATTTTTATATAATTGTAACTTGAATTGTGATGAATGAAATTCAATTTTAAATTGAATTGAATTAAAATCAAGTCAAAAAAAATATTTTTCATGACTTTCATTCATGTTAAATATTTTTTGAATGTAATTCAATTGATGAATTAAATTTCTCTTCATTTAAAAAAAAAATAAAGACAATAAAGTTTTGTTTGTAAACATACACTCACACACATACACACACACACACTACACTAATGATGACAGCTGATCAATGTAACAACAAAGAAATATTCTTCAATGACATCTCTGTGTGTGTAACTGTTTATATAGATGTTTGTAATTTAATTCATTGATGGCGATACACTGAAATTGGAAGTGGGATCACATGAAAGTAAAACATGAATGAATTTCATGGATTTTTATTTAAAAATCATGAGAGATCATCAGTCGTGGTTGAGCAGTCGTGGAATTAGGATCGAAATTAAATTATTATCTCGATTGGCGGTTAAAAAAAATAATCTAACGTGGCATTGAGATATAAAAAAAAATTCAATTAAATTTTGTAATTAAAATTTGACATTAAAAGGAGAATAATTAAGGAAAAAGTGATAATTGTGGATTGGAAAAGTATGATAAAAGAAAATCTTACTATAAAATAACACATTTAAGGAGTTGCGTGGGTGGATGAATTCTGTGTTCAATGAAATTTACTAGATT
Organism: Culicoides sonorensis; assembly: GCA_900002565.1. Classification (NCBI taxonomy): domain Eukaryota; kingdom Metazoa; phylum Arthropoda; class Insecta; order Diptera; family Ceratopogonidae; genus Culicoides; species Culicoides sonorensis. Next base: position 1,059,474 of record LN483358.1, read on the forward strand.
CTTTGAAAGCCATCAAAAATTAGGATTATTCAAGGACCTTTAAAAAAAATCAAGAAATAATTTGAAATCCTGAAACGAGTTAAATTAAATTTTAATATTAATTTAACAAAAAAAAATCAAATAGTAACACAAAATAGAAAATCAAAATTTTTATATTCTTGATAATTTTTATATTTAAACACACTCTCATATATAGAACATTACTTGTCGTTATCAATGTTCAACTTCCTTTTCTTTTTGAGATGTGGGTAAATTCGTACATATTATTTTTTTTCTATAAAAAATATTTTTTTTTTAAATAATAATACATACATTGAGCATGTTAATCTCAAATTAAACATAAATTCTATGCTTTAAAGAGCCCTTTTTTATTAACATTGTAACGACAAATAATCTCGTCATGTATTGAGATCATTTATGAAAACGTGTAATAATTACTTTTTTTGACCTTTCAATGGAAATAACGATGATAACTGATGTCATGTCAAATTTTTGTCCCATTTTTTGATAAGTCATTTACATGATTTTTTTTGAATTCAAGTAGAAAAATGTGATTGTAAGAATATTTTTTAAAAGCGTGTTACAAGAATTTTTTCTCAAGAAATCAATCCAATTGAATTAAATTTCAAGCAAAATTTGGAATAAAATGGAAATTTGAAGAGCTGAAATTTAATTAAATATTAAAAACCTCTCGAAAACTTCTTCAAGTTGAAATTTTAAGGTAGCTCATTGCAATGACAGGATTCTTGGTCCAAGCCCCCTGATTCAAGGCCATTCGAGGACAAATCGAGGACTGTGGTTACTCGGTTCGTAGACGTATGAGCGAGAATTCCTTGAAAAATACCACCCAATGTCTGAAAAAACCCATTCAACACATAAAAAAAGTGAGATTGATGACTTTTTTTTACACAATTCTGTTTCAAGTTGTCTGATTTCGATTCATGGCTCTTAACATAGTATGACATTGGCCACCTTTTAAGATATCCTCGCGTTTTAGGACACTATGAGATTTTAATACAAAGAATTTTGAAGTAAAAAATTATATTCGGTGAGTTAAAATCAGTCAAAGGTCCATTAAAAAGCGGATTTCAAGCCATAATAAGAATTTTCGCATCCTTTCATCCCTAATTTAATTTCCGTAATCTTAAATCACTCACATTTTACAATAACTTCAAATTGATGAATGAATTAAAATTAAAGTAAAAAAAAAAACAAAATCTGTGTATTACGAAATTTTTTGTATTGAGATAAACATCTGTATGAATGAAATTCACGTATTTGTTTTTCCTTTAACTTGATAACAACACAAATACAGTCAAAAAGATCAAAAGCAAATAAAAAAATAACAATAATACACACGACGTTCTTTCACTTATCTTTGTATTAGTACCGACTTAACTTAACCACAAGAAATGTAAAATTGTTCATTTCATTCAACTTTTTATTTCTCTCTCTTTTGAAATTCAGTTCACTTCACTTTAGTTGAGTACAGAACTTACAATCGATCAGTCGTGTGTATGGATCTGCCTTAGTTTCGGTAATAAAAAACAAAAACTAATTACTTAGCAGATTTCTCTGAAATTTTTGTATAAAAATTCTGTGAAAAAGCAATTTTTTGTGCAAATTAAAGCAAATTTACATAGTCCTTGTCAACATTTCTATATATTTAATACAATATTTTGTGTTTTTAATTGTCATACTGAAGGAAATTTAATGTTTTGTCGTCTTATTACTTGAATCTTGTACACACATGGTGATTCTTTTACATATAAATTTAAAAAAAAAAAAGTAGAAGCATAAGAAACAATATCTTAAAGTTTTATGTATATGTTTATATGTACAAAAGTGTTTTATGTGTATCTACATGACTTAAAAACATAACATAAAATAATTCCTGTATACATAAATTCATAATAGAAGAAGAAGTGCATTGTAGAAAAGTCTTATAAACATTCATTTATTTATATTGTCTTTAAAGTGCAATACACTGACTGTGTTTTTTTTTATTACTATTCATTCAGTGATCAGTGTTTAGATTTCTTGAATATTTCGTCTATGGGTTTTGTTTTTTTTTTCTTCTATTTTTATCAACATTTAACATAATTTTATGTGTGTGTGCATGGATGCAGTAAAATATAAATAAATAAAAAAAATAAAAAATATTATTGTATTTGGTCAAAAAGTGTTTAATATGTGATCTATCAACATTTCGTCATAGTTCAAATTTAATAATAAAATAAAATTTAAAAAAAAAATAATTGAATGTGATTAAAATGTGTTTAAACGAATAAAAATATAAATTTATTATATTAATTAAAGTGTTGTGAAATTCAACCAAATTTAAACCAAATTTTTAATATCAAAATTTTTTTTCAAAATAATTTCAGATACAGAAATAAATTGATATGAATTTTTAAATTTCAAAATGTACAAAAATTATCACTAGTACACGAAAAAAAGGAAATTATTAAATAAAAATAATTAAATTGGATTAAAAATAAAAATTTATAACCGTATGAGGATTTCAAATAATTCTCTTGGATTAAACAAACAACATTAATTTTTCAATCAGCAATTATTGTGGTGAGTTTGTTTAATTTACATATAAAAAAAAATATTTCATGGAATTTAATTTAATTCGAATCATCTTACAATTTTATAAACAATTGCAATTAAACAAACATTAAAAAAACAAAATTTGAAGCTTGTCGCCTTATGTCTTATGTATGCTCATTTGAAGAGGACGTTTCTTGAACTAAAACTAACTCAAACGGACGTTTATTGAACTTAAATTCGCTCTTCAGGGCGTTTCTTGAATTAAAATTTGCTCTTCAGGACGTTTCTCAAGCTAAAGCTTGCTCTAAGGGACGATTCTTGAATTAAAACTTGATTAAAGGAACGTTTTTTGAACTAAAACTTACTGCAAAGGACGTTTCTTGAACTGAAACTTACTCTAAAGGACGTTTCTTAAACTAAAACTTGTTTTACAGGACGTTTCTTGAACTAAAACTTGCTCAACTGCTCTAAAGGGCGTTTATTGAACTAAGACTTGCTCTAAAAGACGTTTCTTGAACTTAAATTTGCTTTAATGGACATTTTTTGAACTTAAATTTGTTCTACAACGGAAGTTTCTTAAACTGAAATTTGCTCTAATGGACGTTTCTTGAACATAAACTTGCTCTACTGGACGTTTCTTGAACTAAAACTTGCTCTAAAGGACGTTCCATAAACTAAAACTTGCTCTAAAGGACGTTTCTTGAACTAAAACTTGCTCTAAAGGACGTTCCATGAACTAAAACTTGCTCTAAAGGACGTTTCTTGAACTAAAACTTGCTCTAAAGGACGTTTCTTGAACTAAAACTTGCTCTAAAGGACTTTCCATAAACTAAAACTTGCTCTAAAGGACGTTTCTTGAACTAAAACTTGCTCTAAAGGACGTTCCATGAACTAAAACTTGCTCTAAAGGACGTTTCTTGAACTAAAACTTGCTCTAAAGGACGTTTCTTGAACTTAAACTTGATCTACAGAACGTTTCTTGAACTAAAACTTACTCAACAGGCATTCCTTTAACTTTTTCGAAACTGAATGTCGACAATATTGGAAAATTTAATTATTTACGAGCCTATGTGAATGATGTAGCTTAAAAATAAATAAATATGCGATTCTCAGGAAAAATCATATTTGGTTTTTGAATGCATTTCTCAAGAAAAAAATGCATGACCGTTTGCATTCTAAGACAATTTTGATTTTTTTTTATGTCTGGCAAAGTCATAACTCAATTTCGGATTATCTGAGCCAAGTCTAGTTAGTTATTCGAGTTCAGGCTTTGAGCTTAAAATGATCAAAAACCGCTCCATTTCCTTTAATTTTAAATTAAAACACGAGGAAGCTAAACTTTCTCAGATATTACATCATAGCTCACATTCTCTTAGAAAATTTAATTTTTTATTCATATTAGTCGTTGTGACTGGATCTCAGATTTTATTATTATTATTATTATAATTGTATCGCTTGCATTGAAATAAATGTTCTTTTTATTCATTACAAGACAAGTTTGTAACTTTAATACAGCAGAGAAATATCAAATAAAAAAATTGTAATAATAATAATAAATAAATGAACATACCACAGACATAAAAAATAATAAATACAAACTTAAATGTGTTAACATTCAAATAAAAATGTGCATTAAATAGTAGCTGACATCAGCATGCATTAATGAAATTGAAAAAAAAATTATATGTTGCACAAACTAAAACAATGACTTTTCTTGTGAAATTAAATTTTGTGAATGAAATGCAGAAATTCTTCGGAAATTTTTAAACATTTTAATTTTCTGTTATTTTTTACAGAAAGGACGTTATATTAACGTCTAATCACTACAAAATTTTTTGGACAGATGGCAATACGATGGAATTCAATATTTAAATCTTTCTTAGTCTTAGTTTTAATATTATTAGTAGAAGGTAATGCACAGGACTCTCGTAGCAGTATAAGGCGAATAGGTCAAAGAAGTAAGTAAGATGTATTTTTTTCAATGTAATTGCTTCAAAAAATTGGCATGTAATCATTTTAACTTTAAAATCATATTAATTTCATTCATTTTCATCATAATTCATTTTCATTCATTTAAAATTTCAAACAAAAAAAAGCAATTTTTCGTCCAACTACTTTTCACTATCCACGAAGATATCGGCCTACATCAAATTTAACAGTATCACGGTTAAGTATCACCACGACAAAATTGCCAGAGATTTTACGAGGTGATCAAATGCCAGTCATGGATGATGATCAAGATGAGGATTATGCTGAAATGCCTCCAATTATTTATAATTTAAATGAAAATAATCAGCATCCTTTACATTATACGAGAAGCACACGAGTCCCAATGTATCACGTGAACTACATTAAACAAGGTTCTTTATTGAAAAATAAAACATTTAATTTTCCCCGATTTTGATATCCCGTGATTTCCATTAAAAAGGTTCATTACCCTTTTGATTTCATGAATAATAACCACCAGACATAAGACCTGGATCAAATTAAAATTAAATTGTATATAAAAATATCTCATTATGATTTTTTTTTTATTATGATTTTTTTATTATTAATATTTATATGAATGAAGTCACACTTGTATTACTATTTATTTGTTTTCTGTTATTTTTTTCCGTTTATTTACATAATCAAACCCATATATACATGTCTCTCTGTACACAATTCATTCCGGTTACTTTGATGATAAGAATATTGACGCTTATCAAGAGTTTTTAAAAAATTTCTTTCAAAAAATCATCCAAAATCCAAAATAAAAGTGTAAAATCGATTCAAATTTATTTTCATTTAAAAAAATTTCTCAAAACTCGTCACCATTAGTCACATTCACAATTGATATGCGTTAAACATATCAATTTATCCAATTAACGTATGCAATGTTGTCTGTTGAAATACTTGTAAATAATTCACACTGAGTAGATATCAGAGTGTGTGATCAAAGTTCTGACCAAACCAAAATATTCATGTGGCAGAACTTAGTCATGAATGATATATTGCATATGTTATTGTTGTTATTGTTGAAGAATCAAAATATTAATTGATGAAACATGGCACATTTCAATTTATTAAAAATTTATTTTAATGAATGTTAACTTTAGTCATTAATTTTAAGAAAAACGAAATTGAAATTTATTTTTTTCATTTTAAGGTGGTTCACACTTATTTTTAAGTGTTATGTTTGAAGGGGGAGGGAGGAGGAATGAAAATTATTATCCAATATGTTAAAAGGAAAAATGACACTTGTCAAAAATAACGGTTTTTTGAAAATTTGAAATTAAAAATAATTTAAAATTCATATTTGGAATATTTGAAAGTAATATTACAAGTCACCGAGATCCCCCCCATTCAAAAGCATGTCATTAGACAAAATATTTAAAAATAAATGTGAACCGCCTTTAAAAGATGTATCAATAAGAAATTAATCATTATTTCATAAAAATCATGTAATTTACATCCCATTTTCAGTCATTAACAAAACTTCCTCCTATAAATCTGTAAATAACATTTTCAAACTAACTCAGATTACTTTTAAATGAATTAAAACCATAATCTAAACTTTTCTGTTTACAATTCACTCCAGTACGACCGCATCCATGTGAGCATAGTTCATGTTACCCAGCGACAGGAAATCTCCTCATTGGTCGTGAAAATCGACTTTATGCATCATCGACATGTGGCCTCAAGAAACCAGAACGATTTTGCATTGTCTCACATTTAGAGGAGAAAAAATGTTTCCTTTGCGATACACGAAAAGAAACTGAATATGATCCACTGAAAAATCATCGTGTCGGACAAATTATTTACAAAAATCAACCAGGGTAACAATTTTTTTTTAATTTGTATTAAGAAAGTTCGTTTTAATAGATTTATTTGTAACATTTTTTTAATAGTACTCTTGAACAGTCATGGTGGCAATCCGAGAATGGTGTTGAAGATGTTTCCATTCAATTGGATCTTGAAGCTGAATTTCATTTCACGCATTTAATCCTCATATTTGCGACATTCAGACCTGCCGCTATGTTGGTGGAGAGATCTTATGATTTCGGTAAAACATGGCATGTGTATCGTTACTTTGCCTATAACTGTGCTGAATCATTTCCGGGTGTTCCGACAATTTCACGTAACATCACCGATGTTATCTGTGATTCAAGATATTCCAGTGTTGAGCCATCTAAACATGGTGAAGTCATTTTCCGTGTCTTACCACCAAACATGAATATTGCAAATCCGTATGCTGATCATGTGCAAAATGTCCTGAAAATGACAAATTTGAGAATTAATTTTACAAAATTGCATTCACTGGGTGATACATTGCTGGATGATCGACATGAGATTCAGGAGAAATATTATTATGCCATTTCGAATATGATTGTAAGAGGATCATGTTCATGTTATGGTCATGCATCGCGGTGTTTACCCTTAGATGGAGTGGAAAATCGATATGATATGGTTCATGGTAAATGTGAATGTACTCATAACACGAAGGGATTGAATTGTGAACAGTGTGAGGACTTTTATAATGATTTGCCATGGAATCCGGCGTTGGGCAAGCAAACAAATGCATGTAAAAGTAAGATTATATTAAAACCATGAATATACAAAAATTAAATTTTCAATATTTTCAGGATGTAACTGTAACGACCATGCATCGAAATGTCACTTTGACCAGGAAGTGTATGAAAATTCAGGAAAAGTTAGTGGTGGTGTTTGTGATGGATGTGAACACAATACAATGGGACAACACTGTGAACAGTGCTTGCCATTCTTTTACCGTGACCCATTAGAAGATATCAGAAGTCCATACGTTTGCAGACGTAAGATTTAATTTAAATTCAAATCATTCAATTATTCATTTCAATTTAATTTTCAATTTCAGCTTGCAATTGTGACGAACGTGGATCATTAGATGACGGCATCTGTGATTCAGTTGAAGATCCTGAAAATGGAATCGTAGCTGGTGCGTGCCATTGCAAACAAAATGTAAAAGGACGTCAATGTGACCAGTGTAAGGAAGGTTTCTGGAATTTCACTTCAGAAAATCCACAGGGTTGCCAGGAATGTACTTGTAACATCTTGGGTACCATCAATAACTCAGGATGCAATGTCTACACGGGAGAATGTACTTGCAAACGCCTTGTAACCGGACGTGATTGTAATCAATGTATGCCCGAAACCTTTGGATTGTCATCAGATCCAGATGGTTGCACACCATGCGGTTGTGATCTCGGTGGTTCATTTGATAATGATTGTGATGTTATCACAGGACAATGTAAATGTCGTCCACATATGCAAGGACGGAATTGCAGCACACCAAAACAACATTATTTCATTCCAACATTACATACAGTTGTGGAAGCAGAGGCACCATTCACTGTAAAAATTACAAAATTTTTCTGTTTAATTTCATTTAAATTATATTTTCATTATAGATTTGCAACAATGAACAGTATCCAGGTCATAACTGTTCAATTGTAATTGGCGATCGTTCATATGAAATTCCTGAATGGACTGGCCCTGGCTATGTTCGTGCCAATGAAGGAAGTGAACTTACATTTACAGTTGATGATGTGCCAAAAACCAGTCAATATGACGTCGTGATTCGTTACGTGCCTCAACAGAAGGGTGGATGGGATGAAGTCCTCGTTACAATTATTCGGCCTGACATTTATGACCCTTACTCTACAGATCCATGTCGTAATAAAGATCCTCGCGAAGAAACAGATGTTGTGACATCTCTTGGTGATTACGATCGAAGTTCCGTTGTTTTGTATGATGTATGTTTGGAGAAAGACAAAAAATACAAATTTGTCATTACATTCAGAAGTCAAAACCGTGAAATTTCAAATCCGTCAGCACAAATTTTGATTGATTCAATTGCGTTGATTCCACGAATTGAGGTTACAACATTATTTAGTCAGAGACCCGAAGCAGATAATATTATGAATGAATGGACACGGTATCATTGCAATACAACGTATTATGAAGTGAATTATGATAAAAAATTGGATCAACAGTGTCAGGATTTGATTAATAGCATTGCTGTTGTTATCAATAATGGAGCAACGTGTAAGAGAAATTTTTTTTTGTAAATGAAAATTATTTTTATATTTAAAATAATACAATTCACAGCATGTGACTGTAATCCAACTGGTTCTGTGAGTAAGAAATGCGATGAATACGGTGGAAACTGTCTGTGCAAACCAAATGTAGTTGGACGTCAATGTGATCGATGTGCTCCATCGACGTATGGCTTCAGTCCAGAAGGATGCAAACGTAATTTAATCCAAATATTTAAAAAAAATGTCAAATAACACCATAATTTTCTTTTCATTTTCATACAGCTTGTGATTGCAACAGCATTGGATCAAAAACAGCTGAATGTGATTTGATCACTGGCCAATGTGACTGTCACCCTAACACATATGGACGTGAATGTATGAAGGACTTAATTTTAATGAAATTATGTATTAAATTTATTTCATTTAATTTTAATTTAAAGGTAATGAATGTCAACCTGGATACTGGAATTTCCCTAATTGTGAGCCATGTCAATGTAACGGTCATTCTGCAACATGTGACTCAAGGACAGGAGAATGTATTTCATGTCAAGACTACACATCAGGATTCAATTGTGATAGGTATGACTATAAAATTTATTGAAAAAAAAACCTTAAAATTTAATTATTTTCCTTTAGATGTATTGAAGGCTATTACGGTGACCCATATCTCGGAAGTGAGATTGGATGTCGACCATGTCGTTGCCCGGACACAATTGCATCTGGTCACTCATATGCCTCAAGTTGTGCCCTCCTTCCAAGTACACAAGATGTCCTTTGTTATTGTGAGCCTGGATATGCAGGAGCTCGATGTGACATGTGTGCTGATAACTATTTTGGAAATCCCGATAAACCAGGTGGCATTTGCAAGGAATGTGATTGTAATGGCAATGTTGATTATAATCGTCTTGGAAATTGTGATGCACGTACGGGAAAATGTCTGCAATGTTTATTCAATACAGATGGAGACAGTTGTGAGTACTGTAAAGATGGGTATCATGGTGATGCAACAAGACAGGATTGTAGACGTAAGTTAAAAATTGAATGCATTAAGTGATAATCGTTATTTAATTTTTTTTTTATTTTCTTTAACAGGATGCGATTGCGATGTACTTGGAACAAATTCAACGGTTTTCCATTGTGATCGCTATTCAGGTCAATGTCCATGCTTGAAAAATGTTATTGGAAAACGATGTGACGAATGTGCTCCAAATCATTGGAAAATTGCAAGTGGGGAAGGTTGCGAGCCATGTGCATGTGATCCCATAGGTTCAGTTGAAGAGCAATGTAATCCTGTAAGTACCAATAAATTTGAATTGAAATTTTCATTTAATGACATTTAAATTTCAGTACACTGGTCAATGCGAATGTAAACAAGGATTCGGAGGTCGTCAATGCAATCAATGTGAAGCCAACTTTTGGGGAGATCCAAATGAGAAATGCTTACGTAAGATTTTTTTTCTCGCAATTTAACAGAATTTTCAATTCATTTCATTCAACTTACAGCTTGTGACTGTGATCCCTATGGATCGTCAACACGTCAATGTGATCGAACAACAGGTCAATGCGTGTGCCATCCAGGAATTGGCGGATACAAATGTAATCAATGTGCTAGAGGATATATCGGAGATGCACCAAGTTGTCGACCATGTGGTGAATGTTTCGATAATTGGGATTTGATTCTCATGAAATTGAGAGGTACAAATTCATTATTTTCATTTCAAATGTACTTCATTTAAATTTCGCATAATTTCAGAACAAACTGATATGGTATTGGACGAAGCCAAACAAATCAAAACTCAAGGAGCAACTGGAGCCTACACCAAAGAATTCGAGAACATGGCATTGAAAATTGGACAAGTGCGTGAATTATTGGAAAACACAACAATTGATGAACAAACAATTGCCGATATTCAGGATGAGATTAATCAAGTGACATTACATTTGAATGATTCTCGTGGCGGATTGGAGGGTGTCGATGAAGACATTAAGAAAATTTCGTATGCCATTGGTTTGAGTAATGCCGAATTGGAACGCATGAACCGCAAGAGTGAAGAGATAAAGGTGATGGCGAATGAATTGAAAGAAAATGCGACTCAACTTCAGGAAGCAAATGTTGAAGGTGCCTTAAACTTGACACGTGATGCTTTGCATCGTGTAAATCTGCTTGATGACACTAACCGAGAAATACAAGCACTTAACAGCAAGGCAGAAAAACACTGTAAACGCATTGAACAACTCATCAATCGTAATTCAGTTGACTACGAGTCATTTAACCGTAATAACGATGAATTGCTGACCAGTTATCAAGTTGAACTTGAAGAATTAAATGCAAAGATTCCGGATTTAAATGAAAAGATGTGCGATAAACGTGGTGATCCTTGTGATAGTGTTTGTGGTGGTGCTGGATGCAATCATTGTGGTGGCATCTCATGTGAAAAAGGAGCATTGACAAAAGCTGAGCAAGCATATAATTTTGCCAAGGACACTGAAAAAATCATCAAAGAGAATGAAGAAGCAGCTGATGACTTAATCCGATCAATTTCAGTAGCGAAATCAAGTGCTATTGATGGATACAAGAAAGCAAATGCAGCCTTCAAGGCAACTGAAGGATATTACAATGAAACTGAACGCCTTATCAATGATGCACGAGAACTCATCACAACACTCTCAGATTTAATTGACAATCACACAGCATCTCCAGATGAAATTAAACATTTGGCTGATCAAACTATCAATCAAGAATTGAATTTGGATTTAGACTCCATTAAATTTTTGGCTAAGAAAATTGATGAAACGGTCGCACATTTAGAAAATGTAGATTCAATTATTGCTGCCACGCGTAACGACATGGAACGAGTTGACGAATTGAAGGCCGATGCTGAATATACAAAGTAATTTTAAATCGAAAAAAATTGAATTTTTAAATTTTCAACGTTTAATTTTCATAGAAAACGCGCTGAAGACGTATTAAAACGTGCTGAAGAAGTAGTCAAAGATTTGAAGGATGCTGAAGATGCCCAGGTCAAAGCCCGCTCAGCAATCAAACAAGCTAATGAAGATATCAATTCAGCTAAGAATGACTTGGAACAGGTATTTTTTTTTGAATGTCCATGAAATTCATATTCAAATTATTTTTTTCATTTAGATTGATAACGAGACCGGTGACGCTCAAACTAGAGCTACTAGCACAGATGAACAAGTTCAACGTTTAAATGATCGTTTACAGAAACTTAACAAATATGCATTGAAAAATGACTTGGATGCAAGGGAAATTAAGAATCGTGCTGAAAATGTCAAAGATTTAGCTGGTAATGCTCATGAAGAAGTCACACAGGTAAATTTTTTCTTTATCATTTGATTTTATCATTCAAAAATTTACTATAATATTGATTTCAGCTCAAAAATGCATATCGCGAAGCAAATTCAACTTTAAGTGAACGTGCAAGAAAATCTGAGAGTGCTCGCGAAAGAGCCCAACAACTCTTATCACGTGCTTCCAAAATAACCGTTGATACTGCGAATAAATTGAAGGAGTTACAGAGTAAGATTTTCAAATTCAAATTTTTTCCGTTAATTTTTCTTAATTTTTTTTCAAAATTATTTTCAGACATGAACGATTTATACAAGAGCAATGAAAGAGAATTGAATGACCTTGAAGGAAAATTAAATCATCTCAATGTCGATGTAGCTTATTATCTTGACACAATCACTAAAAGAGCATCTCATTACAGGCAGTGTACTTCATAAGTGGAAAATTTCAAATTAAAAAAATAACTGGAGAAAACTACTAAAAATAATATTCATTACTTAACAGTGTACTTTTTTTCTATAAAAATAACATTAAACATAAGTAAAAATACTATTAGATGATAAGTACAAAAATCCATTCAACACCTATTTCATGCCAAATAGTTCATTCAGATGACTTTCTTAGTTAAAAAAAAGAAATAATAATTTAAAACTATATCCCAGAAAAAAAAACTGTTAAATGTATGCCATTATTTCGTTTATGTAGGATTAATTTAATTTGCCAAGAGAAAAAAAAATAGTCATTAAGTTCAATTATAATATAAATTTTTTTAAAAAAATATTATTAATTTTAAGTCATTTCATGTGCCTTTTTTTATCAACACAATCTCGAATCAAAGCTCAAATAAAACTGTGTATCTTGTCTATGTTATTTTAAATTAGTTGAATCAGTGAAGCATTTTAGTATTAGCTGACATTTAATATGACAATTAAAATTCAATAAAATAAAGGAAAATTGCCATTTTATAGCATTTACAATAAAAAAAATATAAAATTAAATGTATGAAGAATTTTTTAAACAATTATCAATAAAAATGAGTTTTACACTGCCACTCAGAGAAATGGAAGTTTTTTTGAATGTTTTATAAAGCCAGTTACAGTCACTATGGAGAAAATTTTTGATTAAATCCCTTTTATGGTCAATTAGGATTTGGCACCAACTTGTGTGTGTCTATGAAGGCTCTTTAGAGCTATACGGTGGTGGTTTCTTGTTTTGCCACTTCACTTCAAGGCCTAATTCCCCTAAAAGGTATTTTCTGAATCAGACGGATATTTTCTTTAAAAATTTGGGGTAATTTGAGTCAGGCACGACATTATTAGTAATGAAATTTAATTTAATCCAAAAAATATTGAGTGTTTATTTTCATATCCTTTAAATGTTGCTTATTCAAAAATTTTTTTTGCTCCACATGCGTATCATTTAAATTTACGACATCCTGTAAAAATAGAAAAAATGAGTTTAAAATTCATTCAAGGTTAAGATTCACAAAAATAATTCTTACGCTTCAATAAGTGATGCTCGAAGTCCTGTTGTGATAGCAGTTGGTTGGGCATCATTCAATTTAAACACACTTTCAAGCACGGATAATTCAGTTGAAGTTGAACTCATTCCAGCAAATGCACACCAATCATTAACTACAACACCGGCTCCTAACACTTCACTACCTCGATTGATTGTGCCAGCCTTGAAATTTAAAATAAAAATGTTACAAAGTTTTCATGATCTTCGAAAATGCAACTTACAACTAATGGAATTTGTAACAGTGAAGAAATTTCATCCATTTCCTGTGTCGTTGTTTTGGGGTGAACTAATCCACCTTGATTACTCAACACAGCATAAGCTCCAACCAAAGGATTATTTGCCAATGTATGTCTATAAACTTCCACTCCCAACACATCCGATATAATTTCTTCTGTTTCCTTATCTAAGTCTGGATGTACAAGTGCCACATAATCATTACATGCAATCACATTTCCAAGTGCTGATAATCTTTCTTCAACTCTTTGTATTTTAACTGAATCTGGCAAACTGTTTCTCAAATGTTGTAATTCGACATCTGTGGTAGAATTTGGTACAATTAATCCATTTTTATTACCAACACTTAACCGGCCAATGATACGACAACCAGCTATGCTAGCATGCACTACAGGAATTAATTCTGCCAATTCAGCCTCAAATACACTGAGGAAATGAAATTGTGAAATTGATGGAAATTCAAAATAAAAACACGTGCGATGATATACCTGTAAAATGCTGCAGATCCGCCAATTGCTACAAGGCAATATGAATTTGTAAGTGAAGCGAATACGCCAATGTCATCTTGATTTTCAAATTGTGCACGTAATGCCATAATTATTTATTTTTTGCTTATTTTTTGATCAATTGAATTTAGTTTATCAAAAATTTCTTGTCAATTTACACAAATTGAATGTCAACTTTGATGTATTTTCATATAGCGCTCCAAGTGTCATTTTTTGTAAGCATAAAAAATTTCATGTTTAACATTTTGAATTTTTAGGTTATTGAAATTAAATTTTTCAATGAAATTTAAAGATTTTTTCAATTAATTTAAAAATAAAATGCAAATTTAAGCATTGGAGGCTTACGTATGTGAACTGAATCGTATCATTCATGTTTGTGTTCGTGCTTTTTTCAGAGAATACAGTACAATACTAGTGGCGCCTCTAGTGAGTGTTTCATTTAAAAATCCCAAACGAAAAAAGAAAGAGGAAAATAAGAAATAATTATTTTCGGCATTTAATTGATAAAAAGTGTGTGAAACAAATAAAAACTTATTGGAAAGTGTAAACGATCCATAAATCTAACATAATAAATAGAAATTGGTGTGATTGGTGCACGAAAAACAAGTCAAAACTGAGATGGCATCATCTAGCATCAAAACTGAGCCAAATTTGCCCGCATCTGATTACTCTGACGAAAATGATTCTGACGAAAGTCATCCAAGTCAATCAAACCGAAGTAAAGATGGCAAAGGAAAATGGACTAAAGATGAAGATACTTCGTTGAAGTTTTTGGTTGAAGCTCACGGTGAAAATTGGGAGCAAATTGCAAAATTAATGCCAGATCGTACAGAAGTACAATGTCAACAAAGATGGACAAAAGTTGTAAATCCAAATTTGATTAAAGGACCTTGGACAAAAGAGGAAGATGAAAAAGTGGTTGAACTTGTGGAGAAATATGGTCCAAAAAAATGGACTTTAATTGCCAGACATTTGAAAGGTCGAATCGGTAAACAATGTCGTGAAAGATGGCATAATCACTTGAATCCAAACATTAAAAAGACCGCATGGACACCTGAAGAAGATGATGTAATTTATCAAGCACATCGACAATGGGGCAATCAATGGGCTAAAATTGCAAAATTATTGCCTGGTCGTACTGATAATGCAATCAAAAATCACTGGAACTCAACAATGCGTCGAAAATATGAGAATAAAGAACTCTCACGTAAGATACATAAAGGAAATAAAAGTGCATTGTCAAGTTCTGCTCCAGTGAGTATAAAACAAGAACGTCAAATTACCGAATGGACAGCAATGGAAAACTCGAATGATTCAAATGAGATAGCAATTTCAACCACACGCGGAGATTTCTTGATAAAAGCCGTTCAATCAACTACAATTGCAAATGATTTTATGTTGGGTCAGAATTTCCCTCCTGCAAATGTACCAAATCAATATTTGGCATCTCCGGAACAGAAACGTCCACAAAATAAAGCAACAACTCCAAACATTTTACGTAAAAGACGTCGTGATGACCACGATTATATTTATGATCCAGATTACATGATGCGTGCTCCATTAGATGAACCTCATCGTCCAAACAGAGATATGGCTGCGTCACCACCAACAGTGACTCCCATCAAACCACTTCCATTCTCACCCAGCCAATTCCTTAATTCACCAGCAAATCAGTTTGATGAGAATGTACATATGTCAAGTACACCAATGCGACAATCCAAGTTATCAGCAACTTTAAATACACCAATTCCCAAAGGAATGAAACTCGATGATGGTGACAGTACTCCAGTACGTAATAACAAGAAAGGTAATGCACCAAAAACGCCAACTCCATTCAAAATTGCATTAGCTGAATTGGATAAAAGACGTGCTGAATCTTATGTACCTCCAAGTCCGGGTCGTATTGCACAAGATATTTCAGAAATTATGGATAAAGAACAGGAATTGACGACATCCGAAAAAGAAGCAAAAGAAAATCAACATCCAGGTACAACAGCATGGGATCAATCCGATATGAGTTACATGGTTGAAACACCAAGCAAATCACTTGTCTCAGATTCTGGTGTCATATTTTCACCACCAAGCTTTATCAAGGATGTACTCAGTGACTCTGATTTGTTACTTGATGCTGCTGGACTTCATGCACCTCACAGTCCCAAACCCAAGGTTCAAATTCTCGATCCAAAATGGGAGAAATACGCGTGTGGTAAGACTAAGGATCAACTATATTTAACGCAACAGGCACATATGTGTCTGAAAAAGACAACACTTCAGCCACGTTCTCTAAATTTTTATAAGTAATTATCATACAAAAAATAAGCAACAAATTATTCAACATTCAATATTTTTTTTACATTTAAGTTTTTCTTTTGAATTTGCACAGTCAATCTTACTTACATTTTAATCATTTTAATATTAATATATAAAAAATTTTCTTTCATAAGTTAAATATTTGCACGTTCTGGTCAGAACATTTATTAGATTTAATTTTTTTTTAAGATAAGAATTTTTTTGAATGGTTTACGGTTTCATAAACATTTGAATTGAATTCAGGGAGTCCTTGTTTTATTTCAAAATTATAAAAGGACTTCCTTAATTAAATTCTACAACTCGGCTAATTCAAGCTTATTTGGGTTCTTGAATTAAGCTGTGTTTAAAAATTTTTACTATATTTTATTTTACTATTTTTAGGAACAAAATTTTGCTATAATAATTATTTGGAAGTGGAATTTTAAGTAAAAATTTAATTTAAAAAAATATACCAAGATGAAAGCAATTTAAAATAAAACTTCAGTAGAGTGACCTAATATTCGTATAAAAACTTACGTATATAAAAATTTGAGCTTAATTTTTCAGTTAATTTTTGTTCATTTTAAAATTTAAACATTTAAACGAAAAAAACAGGAAATTTGTAATTAAAGGACATTTCGTACCAATAAATTAAAAATAAAAAAAATAAAATCAAAGAAAAAGAAGATTCATGCAGAACTAGATATAAAAATGAAAATTAGTTTTTAAGAAATATTTAATACTTGATGCGTGTACCTTGAAATTTTTCATAAGAAACTTTGAACAATAAAATTGTATAATAATCGAAAATTCTGTGTTTTTTTTCTTCCTAGAGTCATTTAAGGGTCCAGAAAAAAATGAAACAAATTTTTAGCAACGTGATATCATTTTGTATTTCATGACAAAAATATTGAAAAGAATACATAAGCGTGACTTTAAAGCACTGAAAGGTTAATAATTTTAATTTAAAAAAACATTATTTTAGCATTAAATGAGTGCATGTATGTGTTAATGGTACAAATTATAATTAAAATTAATACATTATGTGAGATGATGAAAATGGGGATTGTTTATTCTGCACCAGCTGCTGCTTCGGATGGTGTAGGGACACTTCCATCAGCATTCTTTTTCTTTGATCCTGACACAATGTCATCGATACGTAAGAGTAAGATTGCGGTTTCAACGGCTGTCTTATAAACTTGGAGTTTCACGGATAATGGTTCCCAAATTCCCTTGACTTTCATATCGACAATTTCTCCGGATTCACCATCGATACCCCATGTGCATGGTCCAGTATCGCCATGTGATGCATGTTTAGCACGTAATGCTGTCAAAGTTCGAATTGTGTTTGCTCCACAATTTTGAGCCAATGTACGCGGAATTATCTCAAGAGCTTGTGCTACTGCCTTATATGGACCCTGAATTTGTTTTTTGTTCAACATTTGGGATAAGGCCATTTCAATGGCACCTCCACCAGGAACTAAACGTGGCTCTAAAACTAAATTACGAGCTACATGTAAAGCATCTTGAAGATTACGCTCAGTTTCATTGAGAACATCCTTAGATGCGCCACGCAACAAAATTGTACACGCTTTCGGGTCCTTACATTCAGTTATGAATGTGAAATATTCATCTCCCATCTTTTTGATTTCAAATAAGCCACATCCAGTTCCAACATCTTTTTCGGTTAACTCTTCAGTACGATTAACGATTGTAGCACCACATGCACGTGCAATACGATTATTGTCAGTTTTACGAAGTCGACGAATAGCTGTGATACCGGCTTTAACTAAGTAATGTTGGGCTAAATCTGACACACCCTTTTCAGTGAAAACAAGATCTGGCTTAACAGCAATGATATCAGCACAAACCCGAGCAACATATTCCTCTTCTAGTTGTAAGAGTTTTGTGAAATCTTGTTCTCCTACAATTTCAACGTTTGTTTGACTTTCACCCTTTTTGTATTCCAATGAGCAATCTAACAAAACAATGCGAGGATTTTTGATCATACGTCTCATTTTTGGATGTGTTACATCTTTATTGACCATAACACCCTTCAACACGCACGAATCGTCGATCGATCCACCAGGAATCTTCTCAACTTTTGCATATTTCTTCAAGTCAATTTCAGTACGACCATTTTCTGTCAACATAACTGTCTCAACGGCATCCAATGCAATTTTAACAGCCAAATCTGACCATCTTCCAATGAATTTTGTTCCAACACATGATTTCACAACATTCTCCAATTGTTCCTTGTTATTACGATCCAAGGGAATGCTGACAGATTCCATTGCTTTAATAATATCTTCCAATGCTTCACGATATGCCCGAATAATGAGTGTTGGATGTAATTGTTGATGTAAAAATGGTTCAGCTACGGCAAGCATTTCACCAGCTAATACAATGACCGATGTAGTGCCATCACCGACTTCCTCATCCTGAGTACGTGCAATTTCAATCATACTTTTTGCAGCTGGATGTTGAACAGTAATTTCACGGAGAATTGCATTGCCGTCATTTGTCATGACAATTCCACCCATAGGATCCATCAACATTTTAAGCATTGCCTGTGGACCTAAACATGTGCGAATTAAATCAGCAATTGTCTGTAATTAAAAGGAAAAAAGTGGAATTTTATATTAATTTAATTGAAATTCAATACAAATTAACAGTTTGAAATCCAATTCAATGATATTAAAACAAATTTTCATATTTTTTTCATGGAAAACAAATCATAAGACACAAATTTTGTGGTTAGTCATACCTTTCCGGCATTGATGTTTTCCAGCTGAACCTTTCTGCCTGATTCTCGCTTAGTATTTTGGCCTAAAATAAAAGTTTTTAATAAAACAACAACACTTTTCACTTAAATTGTATTTTAAACTCACTTAAAACCAATATTGGGGCTTGTCTTCCAAACATTTTTGATATTTTTTAAGTAATTTTATTTAGTCACACTTCTCTTTCTTTTACTTCAATATTTTGTGTACGTGTGCATGAGATTCTATGGCCTATACGAAAATGTGCATGATGGGGCAAAGGAAAACAATATTCAAAATGTGTGTAAAAAAACCGTTAAATTTTTTAAGTCAAATTTTCCTTCAAATCATCGAAATTTCCTGGAATACAAAAAAAAATTACTCAAATGAAATTTAAAAAAATAATTTCTGACCAATTCTATGCATAAAATGTTTTAAAGACAGACAACCAGATAAAAAAGTGAAATGGAAACGCCTGGTATTTTTTTTTAAAATATTTTTCATTTTTTTTATTAACCCATAATATACTTCAGTTCTTAAATTAAAATATTAATTAAAGTAATCTACCTATCTAACATAAGATCCAATTAAATTTTATTTACACATAAATTTTTTTTATTTTATAAAAAATTTGCCAATTGATTTATAAATTTTGTAATTTTTTTCTTCTAAATTTAAATATTTTTTTACTATTTAAAATACATTTACATTCTAAAAAATATATTATCATCGAATTTAATTCCATGTCTCTCTCTTACTTCCAAATTGAAATTTAATCTTTTTTTTTCATACACAAACGCCAACAAAATTACTCAATTTCTACTTTTAATTTTAATTCTAATTTAACATTGCACCACTTTCTTTCACGACTTTTTTTTACTTTTATCGGCTAAAGTTTGGATTGGAATTCATAAAACTTTTATTGCGCTCAAATGCTACTTCTTAACTCCAATTTCTGTGAATGCTGCAAAAGATTTTTTGATAAGAGAGAAGAGATCATGAAAAAAGGAAGAAAAATTATTATTTAACTTTATAAAAAATGATTCAACAAATAAAAAAATATGAAACTATAAAATGCAAATCTAAAATAAAATTTGTAGCACAGTGATTACAATTTTTGTTCTTTTTATGTTCCAATCATCAGCTGATAAGTGATGACACTGAGCTAGAAATTTAAAATAAAAATTCTACGTAAAATGAATCTACACGCCTGACACTAACCAATTTTTAATTTCTTGGTTTGCAACATTTTCCGGACCTCTTAACTGTATTTTACTTTTCGGTTTTGATAAGACAAGACAGGAATTTCCATTGGCAAAGGAATTTCTTTTTACAAAAAATTTACAATTGTGCGTATTTGATACTTTTTGAGGTCCTTCATAAGACAAGGTACTTAAATTGAATAGTAATGAAGAGAAAAATTAGTTAATTTAAATTAATTAAAAAGAAATATTGATAAATAAAAAATTTAAATTCATGGACGATGATTGTAATGATAATTCTTTAGAAAAAATTTAACTACAAACTATTTTTTTTTTGTAATGTAGTGTGTAATATGTAAATTATGATTAATTTAACGATTAAAAAAATAATTTTATGTTTAAAAAAAAAATTAATTAAAATTAGAAATATGTGTGAGAAAAACCAAATTTAACGTCTATTGTTTAACACGAACTTTTGTTTCCTCCTCCTCTGAAGTACTGGCAGGACTGGGTGTCGTTGAATTTGGATCTGTTGAAGGTGATTTATCAGATTCGGCTTCACGTCTCATGTAAATTGGACTGCCACCGCCTACAGATTCTTCTGTAATGTGGACTGTCTTGACATCAGATCCAGGCACCTCAAACATAACGTCTAATAGGAGGGTTTCCTTTTAAAAAAAAATTAAATGTGAAATTGATGTGTTTAAATATTTTACTTTGAAAATCTTACCATGATAGCTCTCAGACCACGAGCACCGGTTTGTCTTTCTTGTGCCAAGGTTGCAATTGCCTTCAATGCTTCTGGGGTGAATGTTAAATCAACTTGATCCATTCCCAGGAGAGCTCTGTATTGTGGAACTAACGCATTTCTTGGTTCAGTCAATATTCTTACTAACATATCGACATCTAAACTGTGGAAAGGTACCAATACTGGGAAGCGACCAACAAACTCCTGTAAAAATAAAAAAAAATTCAATTACTTATCTCATTTAAGGCACATTGAAAAATTTCTTACAGGAATCATTCCAAATTCAACTAAATCTCTTGCTTGTACTTTTCTCAAATTAGCATCACGTTCTTTCTGGTCATCATCCATTGGGGCAGCTGATGCTTGGGCTGCTCTTCGACCTTCTGATGAGCTGGCTGGCATGCCAAAGCCAAGATACTATTTAAATGTAAAATTTAATTTCAAACTAATTTAAAATCTTAAACAAATTCTCACTTTTTCATTTAATCGTCTCGCAACAAGACGATCAAGGCCAGTGTATGCTCCAGATGCAACGAACAGGATATTCGTTGTATCAACTTGTACTGTTTCTCCTCTTAATTTTCTCGGACTATTTTTTTCGGGGACGTTCACGATTGTACCTTAAATTTAAAATTAAATCCATTAAAATATTTTTTTTTTTAGGAAATGTTAATTTTGAATTACCTTCAAGCATTTTTAACATTCCCTGTTGAACACCTTCGCCTCCAACATCTCTGAGTTGGTGAATTCCTGGAACAGCCCCAATTTTGTCAACTTCATCAAGGAAAACGATTCCGGTTTGTGCGCGTTCCACACTTTTCAATTAAATGGAAATTAATTTAAATATTTTGATATTTTGATTGAATTTTTTACCTGTAATTAGCATCCTGCAGCAGTTTAGCTATCACACTTTCAATATCCTCACCAACATAACCGGCCTGTGTTAATGTTGTGCAATCACAAATAGCAAAAGGAACATCCAAACACTTGGCAATTGTTTGAGCAAGTAATGTCTTTCCACTGCCAGTTGGACCCAGCATTAAAATATTACTCTTTTCTAATTTCAAGTCATGTGTTTGTTTCTCGAGTAATTCAGAGCCTGGATGATGATTTTGTGGAGGTATTGGTGGTGGTCTGGGTACTTCTGTAGGTGTACTACTCATCATTGTATGTCCTATACCAGATATGTGAAGTAAATCATTACGTCCCACTGTTTCCATTTGTTGGCTGTTGGCAGCAGGAGTTGGTGCAGGTAAATTATGATAAATACGTTTGTAGTGATTGTACACAGCAACAGACAATACTTTTTTGGCCATATCTTGTCCCACAACATGTCGATCAAGGTATTCCATTATCTTTTTGGGAGGTGGTGGAGGTTTCCTTTGTCCCTGTCTCGCATCTTCTTTAATTGTCTTCTTTGAATCCACTTCACTCAAGACAACGAAAAAATGATGACATTTCTCGCACTTTACAAATCGTGTGGAACTCACAAATGTTTCAACGTTTGTACAAGGATCCCCACACTTTGGACATGAAAGCGTATTTTTCTTCTTTCCGCCATTTCCATCACTTCCTTTATTGTTATTCCCACCATCGGAACCTGTTGTCGTATCTTTAGATTTATCACAGACATGAGATAGATGAAAGTGACGATTATTGCCATTTGTTATAGCTGAGTTACATGGTTGTGTAGCCAAAATATACACAAGTCCTACAATAATGAAATAAACAAAAAAAAGTGAGATTAAAATTTTTTTACAACAAAAACTGATATTACACTATCACAATTATTGTGTAAATTACGTTTCAAGTATACATGTAACATTAATAAAAATTTCAAGATCATTGCAATTTATCTCTGTACAGGTACACATGTACGTACATGCAATTATTGCATTTTAAACCTGATTGTAATATTCCTGGGAGTTTCATAATGAAATTTACAAATAAAGTGATAAGTTAAATGTGTGACGACACACAGACAACCTCAGAATCAGAGGCTATGGTCAAGGAACTCAACTTCTCTGGATTTAATTTCACTTTAATTTTTACTTGATGTAAAATCATCACGAATTGTATAAAAAAATTAACAATAATAGCAAAATTTGGTATATGAACTAAATTTTTTGATCATGTTTATTTACAAAATTTTAATGTATTCATGTTTTGGAATTGTAATTTTTGCCATTGTAGTCTAATGTTATGAAATAATAAAAGTAATGTTCAAATTCAGGTCAAATCCATATCAATTTTTGGATTTTTTTTATTATTACTTTTTTTCGTATTGTTTGTTACACTTCATTTGTGTGTTTATTGTTAAATTTTTTTATTGTGGTTTGTCTTTTCACTGTGAAATCGCACGAATAATGTTCAGAACCCGATTATTGACCTCAGAATTTTTATACTATAAATTTATTTATCGTTGTAATAAATAAATTATAAGCTACATTTTTTTTTTATTTTTTAATGAGACGTAGTAAGTTGATTTAAATCGCTAAAAATAAATCACTGGCATCTTTGCCGTGTAATTTTTTTTGTTTATTTATATGTACACAAAATAAATGAAAAAAAATAATCGTCACCCACTTTTGATTCAAATGGAAAATAAAAATCACTTACCAGCTCGAATGTTAGTGGTTTTGGGTTGAATGGCCAACCTCCCAATTGTCAAACTACTCCTAACACTTCTCATCGTCAATTTCCTCTTTAATTAATTTATTTGAATTTGATTACAAAACAAGAATTCTGCGATGTGATGAAATGAATTGCACACACAAAAAAATATGAAAGAACAAAGAAAAATATTAAAGGTTAATCAGACGATCAATTTTTATTATAATTTTACAACTTTTTTCAACTAGATCAAGTATTTTTTATGTAAATATCAATAAAATTTCCTTGTTGTTTATTTTATTTCACTTCTCTGTCTCGTGTTACTTTAGAATTTTAATCAACATTTTAAAAGTCACACTATACGAAGAAATTTTCGTACATTTTTTTAACCAATAAAAAAAAATGTAATAAAATCACTGAACTAAATTTTTCTCCAATAATGAAATTTAATTTTATCAAAACCACAGAAATTATTGTTTGTATCAAACAAAACAATAATTTTGCAAAATATTGAATTAGTTCCAAGTGAAATTATTCAAGGTCTAATAACATATGACGCAACTAAAATTGATTTTCTTAATTGTGTGTGTATTATTATTAATTATTTTATTTTTTTTGCAAATTCACAAGAATAATATCAGCTGTAAATGTTATTGTCCGTCTTTCTCGTTAACTTACTTGTTTGTATTTTAGAAAAATTTTAAATAATTTTAGAATGTGATGCGATTTAATTGAATATTTAAACTAGTTTACTTTAATTTTCCTCTACACCAAGAAACAATCCTGATACGATTCTAAATATTCTTTTTTTTATTTATTTACTTTGACATTTAGGATGTTAAAAGTTTTGTGGTTGTTTCAAGTTGTTTTCAGGTTTTTGTGATTTAAATTGGAACAGTTGTTGGGTGATTTCTCAATATTTTTGTTTAGAATTTACGAGATCCAATTATTTTCAGACGAAAAAACATGTACAGAGAAAAATTAGCCCTATTGAGCAAATTTTTCAACTAAACTTATGAAAAGTACAAAGGAGAACTCAAATTTAGCCTATCTACCTTCAAACTGTGCGCTTGATTCAAAAAGAAAATACATCAAACAGTATCGTAATCTTAAACAGGCTCTTGATCACGGGCTTGTATTGAAGATAATATATAGAGTATTACAGATTCTACAATTTTCATAGTTAGCTCCATATATCAAATTAAAAAAAATGACTTGCGAGCTTCAGCTCAGACAAATGCAGAAAAGAGTCTCTACAAGTTATTGAATAACTCCATTTTCGAAAAGTCAGTAGAAAACGTTAGAAAGAGATGTAACAGTCATCTTCGCACTACTTGGGAAAAACAAGGTCAAAAAATGGAGCAGCAATTTATGTTGCATCTGGTTATTGTAAGAAAGTTAAGGTTTTCAATCCCGCACTGATTCCTGTTGATCTATCCCAAAGGTCCATATATAAATAAACCTATATATGTGAGTTTTCTGTGTTAGGAATCTCAAAGATCAGAATGTATGATTTTCATTATAATGAAGATATTAAATATGGATAAGAACAAAAAGGTATTAAGCTATGAAAGACGAAACATCTGTTGATCCCATGAAATAACTTATAGCTGTTCGACCTAAAGTCTACCTTTACACAACTGAAAGTCGAAAAACTACAAAAAAGACAAAAGGAGTTTTTAAAAAGGTAGCTGAAACTCTTGGATTTGATGATTACCTAAATTGTCTCCTAAATCCTGATTTAAACATTGAAAGAAGTATGCAAGTGTTTCGTTCGGATAAATACAAAAAAAAACAGAACGGCTTATAAAAACAGCACTCAACGCAGCTGATGATATTAGATGATGGAATAGATACATTGGCATTAAGACATTTTGTAATTTTGGATTCAATGGTGTATTTGTTGTTTGTTTTGAAGGATAAGACAACACTAGTACATACAGATAATGTATGTGGATAACAAAAAGCCAAGATATAAAGTGGATGGGAATCTGCGTGCGATTCCTTGCTAGAACGCTATCATAACGTTTTAGTCTCGTGGATCCTCTCAC
Organism: Culicoides sonorensis; assembly: GCA_900002565.1. NCBI lineage: Eukaryota > Metazoa > Arthropoda > Insecta > Diptera > Ceratopogonidae > Culicoides > Culicoides sonorensis. The sequence continues at coordinate 1,085,325 of LN483358.1, forward strand.
TTTGAGGTTTAAACATTAATGAGAAAGCTGAAGACATTTAAACATCAAGAATTTTTTTGGAGGATAGAAAAAATAAATTCTTATAATGAGACAATTTTCCAGGATAGAACTGTCGTCATACCAAAGGCAAAATTTAAAAGGAAATCATTTCAAGTTGGAATGGCCTTTACAGTTTTCCACCTAAAAAAAACACACACCTTATTTCAGAAAATATTTCACAATTTTTAGTCAGTTTTTTAGGAAATTTTAAATCTTAGAAACAATTCAGAACAAAATATCCAATTTTATCTAAATAAGAATATTTTTATATCAATCAATCAACAGATAAGAAAAACCATAACATTGAGTCAACGAATTTCCGATGAAAAATTCAAAAAACCTACTCTGACGATCAAATCGAATGTCAAAAATCACAAATAAAAAAAAAAATAACAAGAAAATACAAAACTGAGAATTATTTATTTTATCAGTAAAATAATTAATGCAAATATTTCATCAAGGATACTTTAATAAACTTTAAATCATAGTGTTAAACCGAAACCGAAGAGTTGTGAAGAAAAAACTGCAAATAAAAGTTAATTAGAACAATGTCAATAGTTGAATAACAAAAATCAATGTGCTTGCTCATTCGATTTATGAAAAAAAGAAATAATTTGAAGCATTTAACTGCAAGGACTCAGATTTTAAACTGAAAATATTATATTTCAGAAGATTTTAAGTTATCAGTTGATTTTGTGATTATTGTGAATATCTTAAAATTAGTTTAAAATAAAATATAATAAAAATGGAAGCTGAGTCAGTACCAGCTGAAAATTCAAGATATTTTTGTCATTCGTGTAACACGGAAATTGATGGAGTTTCGACAGTGAGTGTCATTTTTCCTTGCATAAATGTTTAGATAACAAAATGATTCATATTTTATTTTATTTTAAATAGGATTTCAAGTGCCCACATTGTTTAGATGGATTTATTGAGGAATTGCCACAATCACAAGTATCACCGGCTAATCAAATGTCTGTGGATGAGGGGGCAAGTAATGGAATGACAGATTATCATGCATTACGTTTAGCCAATGAAATAATAAGTAATCCCATGTTGACACCATTGCTGATGACGACATCAGGTGCTCGCCCATTTCACGATGGAGAAGGATCTTCAGATGCTATGAATGGTGGACGTGTTAGAATTCGTGGAGGTCGTGGTCGGGATTTTAACATAACAAATTTCGATACAATTTTACAGGATATTTTGATATCGGTGAGTGGTGGTGAGGGCACACCCATGTTTTTCATGGGAAATCCTGGTGATTATGCGTGGGGTCGCGAAGGCCTTGACTCAATTGTTACACAACTGTTAAATCAAATGGACAATACAGGACCGCCACCATTGGAAAAAGAGAAAATTGATGAGCTGCCAACTGTAGCAATAGATCAGGAACAAGTTGATATGAAGTTGCAGTGTAGTGTATGTTGGGAAGACTTTCAATTGAATGAAAATGTACGTAAATTACCGTGTTTACATGTCTTTCATAATGACTGTATTTGTCCATGGTTATCTAATCATGGTACTTGTCCAATTTGTCGCAAAAGTCTCGTTGCTGAAACAAATACCTCAGCCGACCAACAACGTACATCATTAAGTGCAGCAGCTCAAGCAGTAGCAAATACTATCAGTAAGACTAATCAATTTTAATCTCAACTCATATTTTAAGGTTTTTTTTTTAATATCAACAGGAAATGTGACCGCTGCAATTAGACCTCGAGGGTCATCCGACACCACAGCACCGGCATCAACTAGTCAAGCATCGTCATCAGCATCTAGTACAAGTGGTGGAAATAGTAGTAATAGCAATTCATCTAATCAACCTCAAAATAGCCATAGAAGTGACCGGATGCGAGATGATGATGGCAATATAGACTTTGATTTCGATTAAAATATATACAACAAAAAAAAAAACATAGAACTTTAAAGAAAAGATAAGTATCCCCATTTTATACAAATGCTTTGCTTTTACATATAAAGCATTAAATCGAAAATTACATTTCAAACAGAGAAACTAAAGAGAGAGTAAATTAAAAAATTAAAATTAGCAAGTAAGCTTCAGACATTAAAAATATTTAAAATACTATTAACTATATTATAGTTATCATAATTTTTAAATTAAATTACAATAATTGATTTTCAGTTAAATTAATCTTTGAAATAGCTCTAAATTACTAGTGTAATGATGATAGGATTACATAAAAATTGAAATAAAACAATTAATGGGCAAACAATGAATATTTAAGCGCAACGGTGACTTTGTGATTAATGGGTTTGAAAAGCACACAAAACACAAATTTCCGAAAGTTAAATTAATTTGCAAGATTTCAATTTTTATTGTTTGAATTTTTCAAAAGACGCTGCTTATCGGCCTCCATCTCTCAACTATGATACTATTTATTGTTATATAAAATTAAAACCCAATTATAATGATATTTACGTACAAATGATGTACATGTTTTCCTTTTATTAAAAAAAAAATAATGGTTTGTAATAAACTTAAAAGAATATCACTGTATTGTAATATAATTCTTGTCACAGGAAGTAAAAAAAAAGATCAATAAAAATTATTACAAAATTTAACGGTTTTTTTTTTAAATCAAGGATCTACAAATTTAACTTTTGTTCGCCCCTGGCATTTTCCTCTAAATTGGCCTTTAAATGAACTTTTTTTCTCTTTGACAAGACGTTAAGACGTCAGATGCTAACATTAATGGCAGTGCATTGACTTCCGGAGATAAGGAGAAATTTGCAGAGTACGAGTAATTTAAATTTTTTAATGAAATAATTTTATTTATATATTCTAGAATTAACGTGTTAACACTGTTTTAAACCTTAAAAATCTAACATGATCATAATTATTATTGTGTAAGTAGTTTTTTTTGAAAAGTAAAAAAAAAATAAGTTATCGTTTAATAAAGGACTCAGACATGGGGAATGTTGAATTATTGTTATGATTGCTCCCATTATTTTGACTTTCACGTCTTTGACGTGGTGGCAACTCAAAATGATGCTCATCACCAGTACTGATTTGATGCATTAACGGTGGTCGAGCCCTAATTCCCATTGTTGTTGGTCTATCACTGGGGTTCTCGCTTAACATTAATTTGAGTAGCTCATATTCGTTACTGAAATTTTCCATAAAATCCATTGGAAATTGATTATTTCTCACACTTTTAAGTGTATTGATGCGTTCCATTTCTGTACTAAATGTCGCATGTAATTCAAACAGAATCAGTCCTAATGAGAAAATGTCAACTTTGTAATTGTAGGGAAGACCTTGAACTTGTTCCGGTGACATGTACATGTGTGTACCGACACGTTGTGTGTGTTTCAATGAATTATTTCCAGCTAAAATCAATGATTGATCATCATCGTCTAATGATGATGTTTGTTCAGCCATATCTGTTACTAGGCCAAAATCACCGATTTTTATTTGTCCATCTAAGGCGAAGAAAATATTGCTGGGTTTTAAATCCCGATGGATTAAACCTTTTAAATGAACGTACTCGACAGCACCGACAATCTGTTCAAAAATAGGCACAACTTGGTCTTTACGCTCAACATAAGAGGTCTTTGAAAGCCATTCTTTCAAACTGTGCTTTTGACATAATTGCATTTGAATGTACAAAAATATGGGACAACATTGATTTGAGGGTAGAGGTACGACGTTTCCAGTACTGATGAGATCTAAAGATAAATTACGACGACGATCTTTTTTGTTGTAAGGAACAATCTTACGATTATCACTTGAAATACTGAAATTTTGGGATGCAGTACTATTATTTGTACTTCCAATTGGAACGACAACATCATCATTTCCTTTCTCCTGTTCTTGAATCTCATTCTCAAATACAACGAAGGAATCTTCCACATCGTCATCATTTCCATCTTTCTTATTATATGATGTGCTATTTGCCTCAAATACGATACCTCCCGAGGTATCATCATCAATTTGATCATTATGAGCAGATCCCTTTGTTGTTTGTGACACTCCTCCTAATGAACTCAATCCATCGATATCAAAATGATTTTTATTTAAATTTAACAGCCAATTTTCATTTGTCTTTTTTCCCGCAATCGGTTTCGAGAATGTCGGTGCTAAGGAAACGTCCGTTGGTGTCTCACAAATATCAATTGAAGTTGATAAAATTTCCTTATCACGCATCAAATGATCTTGTTGTTCCTGCCATCCAGGTGGAGGGGTTTCAATCCAAGCATGGAAATATCTCACAATATTCTGATGTTCACAATTCGCCAATGTTCGCACTTCGCGCATGACACGATCTCTTGATTCCTTTTTAGATGGAAGGACAATTCGTTTAATCGCATAATGACAATCATCGATTTTGTTTTTAACGGCAAAAACGACACCGAATCCTCCCTTTCCTAGAATTTGAACAACATCAAAGTCAGTGGCGAATCTTGATTGAAAATTGCTGCTATCACTTTGATTTGATTCTGATGTGCTTCGTTGTGAACTGTGACTTTTCGAATAATCAACACCTTCGATGGCTTCCCGAGCAAAAGGAACTGGAATGTGCTTTTCAACTACAACGTATTCCTAAAAACCACAAAGAAAATTAAAATTATTCATTGAATCATATTTATAATAAAATTTACATACCTTTTCACTTGTTCTGCTATTTTTGATGAAAAAATAGACAAAAACGGCAGTGGTGAAAATAATGACAATAACTTCATTCCAAAAAAATGTAAGTGAATAAATTCTCTCCAAAAGCGGCAAATCCCGTTCTTCGTCTTTGAAATGGTCATCATCTTCATCAATTTCATCAGTTTTATTACTGGAATCACAAATATTGCTCTTCTTATTTTTCCCGGTTGTATAGAAAAAGAATCCATTTCCATTAACGTACTCTGATGCATACAACACGGATGTAGCTAAGGCATTTGTGGGCAAATCTTGTGGTGTTTCTGTCGTTTCACTGATAATCAAGTCATTATCATCTGAATTATTATCCTGGGAATGATCTTCGATGAGTTGAATCCCCTTGTTATTTGCAGGAAATGGCCGAAATGGAACTCTGAATTTAAAATCTGATTGATCGTCTGTCATGATGTCTGAACCATGGTAGGATTTTTCTTGTGATATTTGTAAAATTGAGTTGGATTCTTGTATGTAAGGTTGTTTTTCGTACATTCCGAGATAAATTGAAGGCGAATTTTCATCATCATCCGGTTTATCTTGACTAAATAACCCCATTTGACCATTCCAGAGCCATTCGGCACCCGAAAAGAAATCAATGTGATCCACATTATCAGTTGATCCTGCTTTCCAAGCACTCACAATGGGATAAGAAAATCGTTTCATCCATAACATGACAGAGGGATTTTTTTTACTGAATGCACAGATAATTCCTTCTGGAATCACAGCCCGAATCTCCAGATCCAGTAAAAGTGTATCAAGTTCTTCATTTTTTGCGTTTCCTTGACAATCCTTACTCTTCATCAATTCAAGTTCATGTTGTCCAATACTGAAATTCCATCTTTCTACTCCAGACCTGGGATCAACAGCACGCACTGTTTGTGTTTCCCTACGCACAATCATCACATCATCCAATAAAGCATCATGTTGTTTCTGTTTTTTATTTGCCTCATCATCGCTAATCGTAAAATTTGTGCATCCTTTCATTGAACACTGATACAATATTTGACCAGTTCTCGTTGATACGCCATAACTATTTTTCTCTATGCCACCTGATATGACAATGTCATCAGAAAATTTAAATGAAGATTTAAGTAAATCCTCAGCTTTAATTGGAATGGCTTCAATTGTTTCACCATCAAATTTATATAACCCTCCACTCAAGGACGGGATCATGCGAACCCACTTTCCATTTGTAGTCA
>LN483358.1:1091334-1233750 GCA_900002565.1 Culicoides sonorensis
CAAATACAAATAATAAATTTTAATATGAGTAATCAGCACAACACAAACAAAATAATAATAATAATAAATACTTTTATTTTTTTTGACTACGTAGATAATACGATTTAAATGAAAAAAAAGTAAAAACGACCTTGATTCATTCTCACCTTTTACTGGTTTCAGATCTAGGATGATTTTCGTCATCGCAAAATGGAAGTTGACCAATTGTGGCAGTTTCTGAAATTTCTTCAAGTTCAGTCCCAATACAAGCTGGCGAAAGTAAAATTGTTCCAAATAAGAGGGTTGTTAAAAGCCATCGATGAGATCTTCTGATTATCTGTTTGAAATACTTCATTCTTTAATGTAACACTTTCCTTGTAACTCATTCAAGTTCTTGATATGAACTAAAATTGCACTTTTTATGCATATTTTTTATGGTGTTTTGTTTAGTTTTATTAGAGAAAATTTGAATGTTTTCTCTAGGATATGATATGATGTTATTATGAAATAACTGACGACATACAATAATAAAAAATAAAAGAAAACTTGTCAAAAGTACCCAGTTTGCTGAATGATGGTGATAAATTTTATATAAAGAATGCTGTTAAGGTTAAAACGCAATCAAATTCCAATTCATAGAACTATCATTTTTGTTTTGACAATATCTGTTTCTATAGAATACGTGGAAACTTCAAAAAAGAAAAATGACGGCTCATATTTTGATTAGGTAATTGAGTTCGCAGATGAAAGTTTGACACTCTCTATTTTCGTACAGAATTTTGAAGTTTTCGCATGTGTATCTATGCAAAAGCAGATTAAATTTGACAGTTAATTTTGTATAGATACACATACGGAAATGTCAAAAATTTCGTACGTAATCAAATTTTTACCTGCTCACCAAGATAGTCTATAAACAATAATTTTTTTTGAGATTTGAAACTTTAAAACATAAAATTCAGACTTTACATATGTGTTTCTATAAAAAAATTAACGTCAATATTAAATTCTATTCAATGGACTTAATCCGTTAAGTTTCCATTAACTATAAAAGTCCATATGATAAAATTTCATTTGACATTTCATTGACGTTTATTTTCTATAGAAACACATACAGAAACTTCAAAATTTTGTGCGTAAACAGTGACAGGTAAGCTTTCGTTGCAGTTCGGCATTAAATTAAAATTATTTCATTAGAATTTCATTCATCTCATTTTTTATCAATCGCACTTTAACGCAATGAATCGCAACTCATAATTTCATTCATAAAATTCTCTTCTCATTCAAGTTTTCGCTCTCTGTTTTGATTAAAATGCATTTAGCGGCGCTTTTACACACACAAAAAAATTAACTGAGTCATACACACTTCATTCAGTTTTCCTCCGTTGATTCGAAAGGTTGTTCGTATTTCAAATATTACATCACACACTTGTGATAATAATATAGTGTAAGTGTGTTATACATAAATTTGTGTGTACATTAAAAGGAAAAATACACATAGAAAAGGGAAAAGAAAATTTTTCATGTACGCCATATTACAATTGATGAAAAAAAGAATGATAAATAAGAATTTAAACCGGAAAATGTGTGAAAAAGTTTAAATGGAAAAAAAATTCTTATAATAATTATAAATGTTAATTTTATACTTATAAAAAAATACAAGAAAAAACAAGTGCGAATAATTATTTTAATTATAATTAGTATCATGTGAGTGTGAAATATCATTGTCGGGAAAAAATTTTCTTTTACTTTAGAATTATAACATTGTATGATATAATATTTTATATTTAAACATTTTATTATGTTTGCACGTAATATAACAATAATAAAATAATAATTAAAATGATAAAGAATTTTACAACCTGAATAAAATGATAGCAAAATAAAATACAAAAAATAGACAAATGGCACTGCAATGTGATTATAATTCATTTTAGGAATAAATTTCAATGAAAATGAAAATAATTTAATGTAAAATAAAAAAAAAAAATTATTGATTTTTTTTGAATTCTAAGACCATTTGTTGCCTTTTATTACATTAAAAAGAAAAAAAAATGAATAATTACATTTTTACAATGAAAATAATAAAAATAATAATTGAAGGATGAGTGATCTAAGAATAGAATTCTTATAAAAAGATTTTTCTGGTGACATAATGTTAAAATAAAAAATCTGTTCAATTTCACACCGTAGCAGGTCATAAAAACTATTTTTGTGCATCATTCTACGAAATTCAAACTGAATTCATCTCTCCCCCTTCGATTAAAATTATTTAATACAAAAATAAATAACAAAAAAATAGCACTAAAATAAAATATATGTTCTCGAGAACTTCCGAAAATTTTATACATGCATACAATGAGAGACGTCTAGAGACAAATATTTCATATTATTATTATGATTATGATTAAATTGTGTTTATTATTTCATTTTGTGAATGAAATTTTGTATCCCTTCAATTTTTTAGGCATCATACATTTTAAGGACAATAACAGCAAACAGAAAAATATAAATTTATACAAGTGAACAAGTAGCTAGGGGTGCGGTTCCATACATTTTACTAAAAATATATGTAGATCATGTGCAATGAATAGTTCCGTTTTTTTTTAATTTTCTATGCTTTGATGCTTACGTGCGATTATTCTACAGTTTTGGATTAAGAGAACAGTTGATATGAATTGTTCTCCATTTTAATGTATGTTGTGGTGAATTAAAACAATAGAAAAGACAGTTTTAATTTTAATTTTAATTTAAACAATAATAATAATGGCTATGAATATTAAATTTATTCACGTATGGTCTTTAGTCTGACATTAAAAAAAAAAATACAAAATAAAACGGAAGAACGATTTTTTTCATTTTATTTACATTGAATTGAATTGTAATTCCATTGGGACTAATTTTTCTTATAAGATTACAAGATTTATTGAGAAAGTGAACGAGGGTGACTTGTTGCTCAATCATAAGTAAATTGATTCACTTTATTTTGATTATCACTTTTTTTTATTATTATATGAATAAAATGCAACCTGCTCACTTCATATTGATCGATGTCTATGCTGATAATAGGAAAAAGTATTGTAAAATATTGATTTTAATGTGACATTTTCTAGTTTATTGGCATTTTATGTAATCAATATGCATTTTTTTGTATTGAAATACAAGTTTATTTACGTAATATTTGTAAAGTGATAGAATGACATAACTAGATTAAATCTAGATTTTAAAATTAAACGTATAGACGTTTAAGAGCAATAAGGAAATGAAAGAGAAACTTTCATTTATTTTTGAATTTGAAAAATGGACCTGGCTATAAAAAAAACAAAACATTAAAAATTAATCAATCACTTATCTGATTTTTAATTACCTCGAATCAGACATCTAATTAAAAAATTGTAAAATTTTTTATGGCCACTGATAAGCATGAGCTATGCAGAATTTCAGACATATTTAATGAAGTTTAACCCTTATAGGACGAACGTGACACCTTTGTATGGTAATTTCAAAATTTCAGGTTTAAAGTCGTTGAACAAATTTTGTTCCTGCCAATTATTTGAAAAGTCTATCTTATTTCGATTTTGAATTTTCGGCTGATTCGGGACATTTTTTAGTATTTTGACTTTAATAGCCCCTGAATGTATGCAATTTATTCGTAACAAGTCTTTAAGACTTCCTGTTTTGTGTGTTGTCTGCTAAAATTTGTTTTTTTTTTATAATTTGAATGCCAAATGTGATTCTATTAAGTGGAACAATCTTCTAATAAATTTAATAAATAATTTTTGATGTTTTTTTTGAAAATATTTACCTTAAAATTCGTCACTCAAAGCAAATGCTGACCATGTTTTTGAAGTTTTCTATTTACACTTACAATTATTTGAATGTTCTGCTCATTAAACATCACCAAGCAAATATTTTTTTCGAAAAGTAACAGGTGAAATTAATATCCATTATGTTTTAACCATGTTTTTAAAGTCACAATAAGGCTACTAGAAAAATGTACTTTTAACTAGCAACGCCCATAGAACAGAAATACACTTGACATTTTATTTGATGCTTTTTTTCTATAGAAACACATACGATAACTTCAAAATTTTGAATGTGAAATTCTCAAACGTCAAAATGAATTCTGTCCTTTGAACTGAGCCATAGAGTCTACTAAAATATAGGGTCATAGTAGCTAATGGGGTAAGAGGAGGGGGTTTCAACCCCCTCTGTTATAGTTTTTCTTGGAATTATTTTTTTTTAAATTCAGTGAACACTCGAATGAGAAATTCCTTTATCCGACCCTGATCAAATTAAAATCCATGTTGATCATGAATTCCCAATAAAATTTGATGAAAATGCACTTTCATACACCATTCCAAGCTTGTAGTTTCCATTTAATTTTATATTTATATTCTTTTTTCTTGTATATTTTTCATCAAGTTTACTTTATATCTAATTTCATCAAATGGTGTGAATTAGTCAAATATTGCCGGCTTCCTTAAACTTCGTAATAAATTTTACAGCCATTTTAACATTGAAATAAAACATTACCTGTATTAACAATAAAAAATTATGTTTAAATTTCATATCATAAGAAATTTCCAGTCCCAGTCATAATAAGTGAGAAATTCATTAAATTAAATGTGATAATCAAAAAAAAAAAGAATTATAAATAAATTTTTACACTTACTTAGATATTTTTTTTCCTTAAATAAACTGTTAAATTATCTAACTTCCGCTAAATTAACATTAGACACCTTATTCACATGTTATTTATCATGAATATTAAACATTCTTCATTTCTTTTTCCTTGATTCTCAGTATAATTAATATTATTATGATGATACTAAATAATAAATAATAAAAAAAAATTGAAAAAAAAATTAATTAGAATGTAACATAAACAAGACACACACACATGTAATAATAAAAAAATTTAAATGAAGTGCGTTAACTTTGAATGAAATGAAGAATAATGTAGAATATTGTTTAATTTTATCAAATTTAATTTGTTCTTGACTTTAAACGCCGAAATTACATTGAAAGATACTTAAACGCATCATGTGTTGTCTTTTCAACATAAGTTAAGTTGAAATTACATTTAAAATAAAAAAATGCATTTAATGGAATAAAAAAACAGATGTGGTAAAAAAAAATTCATTCATGAATGTATTTATTTTTTTTATTATAACATTATTTTTTAAAGATATTAAATGAAAATTTATGTGGGTGAAGTATCAATTTCAATTGGTCAAAAGTGTGGTTTTGTCAAAAAATGTGTCACCTCTTTAAATTTAATAGCGATTCATTAAATGTTATCTTTAATGTTTTTTTTTTACTTTTCTATTACTTTTATGTGCTGGTTCATATTACAACAAAAGTAAAAAAAATAATAAAAATAAAAAAGAAAGAAATAAGAATTACAGCAAAATAACAGTACATTTACAAGTTCAACGCTTACAAGAGTTTCAGTCAACCACGAACAGTTTTGGGTCTTTCAAAGTCAAAGTCAAAAAAAAGAGAACGGGACTTTAAGTTAAAAAAGAAAAAGTGTAACATTCATAGTGCAAAAGAACCAAATTCAGCTTAATAAGAGAAAATAATGTCAGAACAACCAACAAAAGCACCGGTGAAAAAAGTTCCAATTCATCTACAGGTAATTAACCTTCAACAATTTTATAATTTTTTTTAATTATGCCCATTTAAATCCATATGAGTTTATTTTAACATAAAATTGAATGAAAATTATGTTAATTATGGATTAAATTTTTAGCAACTGTTATATTAAATTTAATGTTATGATTATGCGATGATTATTGCTTTTATTGCAAAAAAATCGCTACTTTTCTAAAAGTAATCCGTTAAGTCACGTTCGATAGCTGGTTCTATTGTGTATTAGTTGATTAAAAATTTATATAAATAAATGCTTGAATAACTTTAATAGATGAAGTAACTGATTTAACGGTAGGATTCATTACATTTCATTACATTACAAAAATTATTTATTATAAAAAAAAATGTTTAATTTAATGTTTAATTAAAAGAAATGTTACATTACATGAAATTTGTTCTTCACTCTTTTTATATTTACATAGATTTTTAACGAATTTTTGATTGAAATTGAACTTTTTTTATGTTTTCATATGAAATTTATATCATTTAAGCTTGAAATAATCCATTTTATGTTTAAAAAGATCTTATGATAAAAATAATTTATAAATTTTACTTCAAATTTACATTTTGACCTTAAAATTTGAATGACAAAACTTCAGATTTGCATTTCAAGTGTTAATTCACTTCTTGTTTTCAAGTACATCTATAATTTTTTTTTCATTCAATGAATGAAAAGAAGAACAGTTATATTTAATATGAAATACAAAATAATATGTATTTTTTTTAATGTTATGTAGTATAAAGAGTACTAAATTTCAATGACTATAAGAAAAGAATGATACAGCTTATTATTTGTAATCAATCAAGTTAAAGTTCTTTTTTTCGTGATGAATTGAAATATTTCTTTGAATTTGTGTTACTTCGGTATTCATATTTGTCTCAAGGGGATATGAAAAAAAATAGTAATTCTAATCACTGGTGTTCTATGCACTTGATGTTTAAGAAAAATGAATCTCGACGGGATTTGACTCACTCTAAATAGTACATGGGATTATAAAAAACTTCCACTTAATTTGTTCTTTCAAGTCTAATAATTTTTAAAATGATTTAAGAATGACTGAATGAAAATAATGCAACTTTGTTGGATAAAAAGTTAAAAAAATAGAAATACTACCCCCTGAGCGGTTTATAAAAGTGCATTTCGATGGGACCAGTTTCATTGAATAAAATTAAGTTTCACTTTTATATAAATAAATGTGAAAATTAAAAAAAATCCGCCATTTTGACTTTGTTTGAAAAATTTTGGGAAAAATTCGGATTTTAATCGTTTTTAGTCTCTGGAGCCCAATCCTTGAGTCCAATTACTGAGCCCAATCTAAAGGTAATAAGTTAAAGGTCAATTTTATAAGTTTATCCATCCAACAAAACAAAACAACAATTTTTCAAAATTTTTAAGCGTTTTTTAACGGTTATCAGGCTTAAGAAGCTCTGGAGCCGAATCATCGAGCCCAACTAACGATTTTCAACCATTTTAAGCCCCAGGGGCTAATTTTCAAGCTTCTCTCTCTCTTCCACACAAAAAAATTCACTTCGCTTCAATGGACCATGAAGTGATGATTTTTACATTTAAGAGATATGGCGGCCAATTTCATAGAAAATGCATTGAAAAACGTTAAGACAGCCAAAAAAAATATAAATTTTCCTTATTTTTTTTATTTTAAATTAAAAATAGAATGAAACATTTAACACATCTTGAAATGACTTCTTTGAAAGATTTACGATTGTCTTTCTTCACTAAACCATAAAAATATGTAAAATCCACTTCTGCTTAACAAATTGTTATTAAATTTCTTTAATCTACTTTCTTCTGTTTTTTATTTAATCTCTTTACTAGTGACTAACTTCTAAGAGATATAAATTTGAAATTTAAACATAACAATGTTAGTAAATAATCATAAAAATACAAACATTTTAAGAACATGTGCGTGGTATAAATAAATTTCAAGCAAAACCTTAATAAATAAAAAAAAATCGTTTGTTGTTTTTCGAGACACGCGAATTGTGACAAAAAAATACAATTTCTCCTTAATTAAAAAAAAAACTAAAACGACAAACTTGGTCTTGTATTTCATTTTGTCTCGAAAAAAATTTTTTTTTTGATTTTAATTTATGTTAGATCAGTTCCTTGTACTATTGCAAGAAAACATTTAAAATAATTGAACATTTGCCAAAAATTTTATACACAAAACCAACATTAAATTGTTATTTTCCTAATAATAATAATAAAAGAAGAAAAATAAAAGCAAACTTTGCTATGACGTTCAATGTTGAAAAATAAGTTTAAATAAAAGAAAATGTTACTAAGACATGCAAAATATTATGTTTATGGAAATCGAAAGTGATTTGATAAAATAAAATAAAATAAAACATAATATTTATTGTTATTTGAGGTAAAAATAAATGTTTGAATAGAGATTACTTAAATTTTATTTTACTATGACAAACAATAACAAGGGCAACCATGGGTAATGAACTCGCGGATCGATATAAAAATATATGAAATTTTGTTTTTGATGGAGGTCAGGTTTAGGGAAATTAAATTTCAGTCGGATTCTGATGTCACATGGTTGTCGGTTTGTCATATCAAGTGAAATCAGGAGAGGAAGACATGATAAAATTTTTTTTTTTGTGAAAAAAGTACAGAATTAAAAAAAAACAGTTTAGAATCTCAACGTGTTCTAAATATAAAACTTGTCACATAAAATATTTTTATTGCAATCAATTAAACCATTTCTATTTAATGTAACAAAACAATAAAATAAAAAAAGAAGAATTTTATTTCCTTATTTAATCGCTAAATTAATTCGATGTGACAAATTTTGTTTTTACATCACATTTGATGAATGGCGCTGTTCATAAATGACATGACAAAAAATTATATTGAATCATACAAAAGCCACACTCTAACTTGCAAAGTCCATAGGATAGAATTCCCCATGACATTTCATTTGACGTTTATGTTCTATAGAAACACATACGGAAATTTCAAAATTTTGTATGTGAAATTTTTAAACGTCCAAATGAATTCTGTTCTATGGACTTAGCCCGTAAGTTAAAAATGCATCGCAAATCACCGCTCAGTGCTTGGCGATTCATTCGCATTCGGAGTGTTTTGCTTGGCGCTTGTTGGTTATAATTTTCGCGAGTTTCCGCGGTTTCTGAAAATTCCAGTTCAGAGATTTTTGACATTAATTATATCATCAATGAACATCACCTTTTCACCGTTATCAACTTGCTACTTCAATTCATGATTTTAGAGCAAATTAAAGGAATTGCGTGACGAAAGATAATGCTCAGTAAAAAACATTTCAACATTAATATTAATTTCATAATATTTACAATCATGAATAATGAGAACCATGCAAACAATTTTCATTCTATAGGTCAATTGTTCAAATGTGTTTCAAGATGCGAATGTAATATACACCAGAAAATCAGACTCAATTCTCATAATAATAATATGAAACATTTGAATTCATCTTAATTTAGCATTCAGTTTAACAAACGCGATTTAATTTAGTATAGAATTAACACCACACACTCCATTCATAATGAAATTAAGCGAATAAATATGAATTTAATTAGCAGACATAATTTATTAATTAATTTCATTTTTGCTTTTATGATCACAGAGTGCACAAAACCGCGTCTACATTAAAAAGGGTAAAATTGTCAATCATGATAGCATCCAAAATGGTGATGTTTATATAGAGGATGGGAAAGTCAAGTAAGTTCAATGAATTTTTAGTATTGCATTTAATTACATTTAAAATTTCATCATTAGATATGTCGGAAATGGACAAGATTTTGTCGTTCCTGGTGGAGTCAAAGTAATTGATGCAGCTGGGAAATATGTGCTTCCAGGTGGTATTGATCCACACACTCATCTTGATTTTAATTTTGGAGGCACCACAACAGCTGATGACTTTTATCAGGGTACCAAAGCAGCAATTGCCGGTGGAACTACAACTATTCGTATGTTTCAATGATTTCATGTAAAATTTTAAATTTTTTTTAACTAAATATTATTTTTTTACATTAGTTGACTTTGTAATACCACAAAAAGGACAATCATTGTTAGAAGCATACGATGAATGGCGCGTCAAGGCTGATGGCAAAGTCTGTTGTGATTACGGTTTTCATGTTGCAATTACATGGTGGTCCAAGTCAGTGAGTGACGAAATGGGAATTCTCTGTAAGGAACGTGGAGTGAATTCCTTTAAGGTTTTCATGGCATACAAGGGATTGTTCATGCTGAATGACTCTGAATTGTTTGAAGTGTTTGAGAGATGTAAGGAATTGGGGGCAATTGCTCAAGTTCATGCCGAAAATGGTGATATAATTGCCAAAAATGTTAAGAAACTTCTGGATCAAGGAATCACGGGACCTGAAGGTAAAATAAAAATTTTGATTCGAGAGAATGCGAAATTGATTTGATTTTAATTGAAAAGGTCATGAACTTTCAAGAACCGAAGAAGTAGAAGCCGAAGCAGTAAATCGTGCATGTGTTATCGCTCATCAGGTAATTTCATGCAATTATTATGATTAAATTTTGATCCTCTTATCAGATTATTTCTCTTATCAAACTTTATTTTATTATTTTCTTTATTTAAATTTTATTCTCACTTTTATTTCCTGATAATTCCGGTCTGACCCTAGGCCAAGTGCCCTCTTTATGTCGTTCATGTAATGTCAAAAAGTGCTGCAATTGAAGTTGCACGTGCACGAAAACGTTACAATAACCAGGGAATTTATGGTGAAACATTAGCTGCAGCTGTAGGAACAGATGGCACCCATTATTGGGATAAATGTTGGCATCATGCTGCTGCTCATGTTCTTTCACCTCCACTCAGACCCGATCCTACAACTCCTGAATTTCTTATAAACTGTCTTGCTTCGTAAGTAATTAAATGGGAATTTTTTTGAACATGTGACGTTTGTTTCGTTTTGGCTCATTAAATGGGAACTTTAACACATATACTAAAACTTTGCTTTAATTTCACTCATCTGGCTTTTGGGATTTTCATTTTAATTTTTCATTAACATCCAAATTATTAACAAATTAAAAATATTAATCATAATTCATTAAACCAAAACATCACAAAAAAAGGTGGAAGCTCCATTATACATCACTCGCATCACAAGCAAGCTCTCAGCTGAGACAATCATGAGAGCACGACGTCGTGGCATCAATGTTTATGGGGAGACATTGGCAAGCTCAATTGGATGCTCTTTGAGAAGTGTCAAGGATAAAAATAAGTTATATTTCATCACAAGTCCACCAATAAGGAATGATCCTGAAACTCCAAGAGCCTTGCTTAAACATTTAGCAATGTAAGCGTTGATCATTTACTAATACTTTTAACATAATTTTTTTCGTGGAAAACTTATTAAGGGTGTTTTTTTTAATCATTGTGGAAATTTTTGGTCTTATTACAAAGATTTCTTTCATTACAGTGATGATTTACAAACAACAGGCAGTGATAACTGCACATTCAATAAGGAACAAAAGGAGTTGGGTAAAAATGATTTCTCGAAAATTCCCAATGGTGTCAACGGTGTTGAGGATCGAATGTCTGTTGTATGGGAAAAAGGAGTCGTAAGTGGATTATTAGATCCACAAAGATTCGTTGCAGTTACAAGTACCAATGCTGCAAAAATATTTGGCATTTATCCCCAAAAAGGCAGAATTGCTGTCGGATCTGATGCTGATATTGTCATCTGGAATGGACAAGCTACTCGAGTTATTTCAGCCAAAACTCACCATCAAGCATGTGACTTTAACATTTTTGAAGTAAAATTTTAACACGATTCATTTCAACTTAAATTTTAAACAAATTTCATTACACAGGGTCTTCAATGTCACGGTGTTCCAGAATACGTTATTGTTCGTGGCAAGATAAGTCTCGAAGATGGAAATCTACGAGTTGCTGAAGGTCAAGGTCAGTTTATTTCAACTCCATTGAAACCTGCCTTTGTGTATGAGACAAATGGAGTTAAAAATAATCATGATGTTGACGATCACAATGGATTGGAAAACTTAAAACTCGAAGAAGAATTAACTGAGGCTGAAGATCTTCATCCACGATTTGTTGAACCACCTCAGAGTGTGTCGGGAGCATCACAGGCAAGTTGTCACACAGCTCGTGGCATGGTTCCTGGATCACGTAATTTACAACAATCTAGTTTCTCAATTAGTGGTATGTTAAATTATAATTTGTAGTATTAATATAATTTTATATTGATTTAATTTAACAATTAACAGAGGAATTGGACAAAGATGGACCAAGAGCGTGTATTCGTGTACGTGCACCACCAGGTGGAAGGAGTTCCCAATTGTGGTAAACCAAAGATAAAGAAATAGCATTTATTGTGTCTTTTTGACATAATACGTACATCCAAAATCAAATCACACTAAGTCACACTCAACTATAAAATAATAATAAATCAATAATTGTAATGTCAAGTATGAAAATTAAAAAGTGCTTCAAAATTTTTTTTTGAAATTTATAGAGTTAAATATGAATGTGCATTAAATTTTTTTTTTATTATAGTATGAATAATTTTAATTTTCTTCCCGTTTGGATTAAAATTTGATAATGAAACAGAAATTATGATGTAAGCTTTTAGATTAAGTATATTTATTTTAAATAAAAGTAAAAACCAGCTCTTGTACTCGTAATAATCAATAAAAACAAATAAAATTATGAAACACGTGTTTTAATTTCAAACGGTTTTTTGTCGATTAGAAATTTTGAAATTAAGAATGAACGTTTTGTTTATGTTTTTTTCATTTGACATTTGATGGTTCATGCAAAGGCCGATACAAATTTAGTAAATGTTTCAAATTTAGAAGGGGGACCTTTTTGAGCAAGAAACAAAATCATTTAAGCAATTTCAGAGTAATTTCACTCAAATTTCCCACATTTTGAACAACTTGATCACTTTTTTTTGAAAAATATTAGTTAAATTGTAGTTAAGAAACTTTGAAACACTTTTCAATGTTGGACCATCCTCAAAAGATATAGAAACATAAACATAATTTCACTTCATTGAAGAAAGTAAAGTAATGGGAATTGGTTCTAGTTCAAGAGTAAGCGTCAATATGAATGGACCAGTTGCAGAATTTGTCAAGCAAACTATTGCAAGTGATAAAATTGTTATTTTTTCAAAGTCATATTGTCCATATTGCACAACAGCGAAAAAGGTGAGTCAAAATATAATAATTTCAGGTGATTCATTGAAAAATACTTTTGAAATTTATTTGCAGCAATTCGAGAAGCTAAACAAGGCTTTTACTTGCATTGAGTTAGAAAATCGCGATGACTGTAATGAAATCCAAGATGTACTTGGCCAAATGACGGGAGCAAGAAGTGTAAGTAGGAATTTCTTTTATCAATTCCCACAGACATTTGATAAGTTTTATCACATTAACCACAGGTACCACGAGTATTCATTGATGGAAAGTTCATTGGAGGTAATTAACTTTAATCTGCAACTTTACAGTTAAAATTAATCATACTTTAATTTTCAGGTGGTGATGACGTCAAACGTCTATACAATAATGGAGAACTACAAAGATTAGTTGAATAATTATTCTCGTTAATCAATTCATTGTTAAATTCCAGAGACAGTGAAAAATGTATGACAATATTTCAATTGGCCATTTCAAAGGCTATTTTAATGTTAAGTCAGTAGAGAATTCATCAGATTAATTTTTAATTTATTTTTATTTACATCTTTGTTTATTTAAAATTTATTTAAATAAGTAGCCAATAAAACCGGCGAATAATCTTTTTTTAATGAATTATCTAATGTAATTTTCTTTACGATTATATCGAACTGCGGTATCAAAATGGATATGGTTGAGGTGACGCGAATTGAATTAAGAAAATATTCCGGGATATTGGTTTTCATTCGAGTTTTGTATTTCTAGTTTCATTAAATTTATAATTCATTCATTTCTGGTACTAAATTTTAAATATTATTTACACATGTTAATGTTCCTTTTGTGTTATAGGTCATTTCCGTTTTTCCAGCCATAATTTGCTGGTTTCTTTGGTTTTGGATTTTCCTTCTTCTTGTCTTTCGAGAAGTCACCTTTTCCAGGCGGACAGTAACAAGCCCGTTCCTGTGAATCCAAATAACTTTTGCATCCTAATGTCAGAGTTCCAGTAAATAACATTTTTGCAGCTGCTTTACATCCTTTTACCATGACACCGCCGGCAACCGATTTCTCATAAGCATCACAGTATTTGTAGAGACATCGTTTAAAGTCTAGATCACAGAGCTCTTTATCACTGTTACATGTATCGTAACTGAAAATAAAATTAACTTCAACATTTTAATCCAAGATTTTGTTATTAAACATCATACCATACGTCATGTTCGTTACAACAGTCTTCCATGGCCTTTGATGGCAGATACTCGGTATCGATTTTCAATCCAAGTGAGCCACATCCATCAAATGAAGGTGTATGAAGTTTATTTTTCATCGGTATTGTTCCTGTATACAAAAATGTTAAATTTTCAAGGTCGTTTATCTGACTCATATATTATGAAATTTTTTATCTCACACATACCTTCTGGACATTTATATACACAATTTTCTTCAATCGCTTTATCGAAAACTTCATTTAAAAATGTGAATTTCTTTGCAGCTACAATCAGATTATGGAAGCAATCACCTTTAAAACAAATAAAATCACAGAACATTTAAATAAATCTTTTAATCTAAAATTAAAAATTTCATACCGAACACTGCTTCAGCTGCTATGATTGAATCTCTCAATGTTGTGAGCATCCCCGATCCAAATCCAGAATAGCAATATCCAGCAAATGTAAGGACGTAAATCGCTACTTTCATGTAAGGAAACTGCATTTTGTTTTGGAATATTTTTTTAAATTTTTTTCCGAGTAATCGTTAGATGAAATTAAAATATTTTACTGAAAATCATTTGAAAAACTGAGGTTTTTCTCTTTTCAATTTAAATGACGTGTTCAAATCAAACAATTTTCATACAAAAACTAAGCTATTTTTAGAGAAAATTCATTATTATGTGTCTTTTTTATGCTGAGATGAGCAAAATTTATTATTACGTCGTTGATTTTGCTTTATTCTGAAAAACAATATTCATCGTAACGCTCAAAACATAAATAAAAACATACATTTTGGGTTAACCCTTTATCTTCATTTAATTGGAAACAATAAAAATTTTCAATGAAATGTTTTCCATTTAATGAATTTGAGATTTTCAGAAATATTTAAAAGTTTTGATGAGTTATTAATGAAATTTTGAAAATACAAAAATTCTAATTGTATTATGGTGCTGTAAGGGTTAATATCAAAGAAAAAAATTCATGAATGAATTTTCATTATTCTTCGTTCATCGCATCTTAGCTGTCATTCTTCCATAATCGAAAAAATCTAAAACCAAGTAAAATTTGGTTGCAAACTTTAATTGTGAAAAAATTGAGATTAAATTGAAATTTAAATTAATATTACTCACAGAAAATATAAAGTAAGTGTAGTTAATTGTTAATTTAATGGAGATATGTGAAAATAATGCATATAATTATGAAAAGTTAGGAATTAAATTTTTTTCATCTTAAGCGTTAATGACGTCGCAATTTCTTGTCCTCAATTTGTAATTGAAGCTGTCTCTTAATGCAGACAATATTTTAGAAAATGAATTGTTTGAAATTAGTTTTTGTATTCAGAAATTGCTTTACTTTAATTATTAATTATTGTTAGAAAATTATGAAAAAAAAATAAGTTCCAGACAAATACAATATGGCGGAAGTTTCTCCACAGACATACAATGATTAATTATTCATATGCTGCTATGAGAAATTTCTAGATCATAAATTTTATTTATTTAATTGATTTTTTTGTTTATCTTTTGTTAGTAACGGAGTCGAAAATGCCAGGAGCAGGTACTTTCAAACTCTTTATTGGAAATGTCGATGAAAAGACGTCTCCATCTGAGTTGAAGGCTCTCTTTGAAAAATATGGTAAGTTGCAAGCTTTTTTTTATTGCTTATTTTATTTATTTGTCTTAAAAGTGAAAGTAATATAAATTTATAAAAATATAAAAAAAATAAATGAATAAAGGCGAAGTCGTCGAATGTTCAACGATAAAAAATTATGGGTTCGTGCATATGAAGGATGAGCAACAGGGTCGAGATGCAATGCAAAATTTGAACGGATACATAATCAATAATCAGCCGATTAAAGTCGAAGCAGCGCGTAGTCGTCGGGCGCCCAACACCAATACGACGAAAATATTTGTCGGCAATTTGACAGATCAGACTCGTGCTCCTCAAGTTCGTGAATTGTTCGGAAAATTCGGCAATGTCATTGAATGTGATGTATGATAATTGATATTTTTTCTGCTTTCTCTTCAAAAATTATTTTATTGAAGAGCCAAGAATTTTTGATGATTGACTTACATTATTACATTTGGCTCCATACAGATTGTACGTAACTATGGATTTGTTCATCTTGAACCAAATGGTGACGTGAATGATGCAATTCGCGAATTAAATGGACAAATGGTAGACGGTCAGCCAATTAAAGTTCAAGTTAGCACAAGTCGCGTTCGACAAAAACCAGGAATGGGTGATCCAGAACAATGCTATCGATGCGGAAGGTATTCGGGTTATTCTTAACATTTTCTTTCGATAATCCTCGATTAAGGATCGGTCTGACCTTCTATTTAACGTTTAATTTTGATTGAATCTAGTGAATGTCAAACCGGTCTTTAATCAAGCAATATATATGAATAACCTAACACCAATTATTTGTTTATCGACGCTACAGATCGGGACATTGGAGCAAGGAATGTCCACGTTTGATATGGGCTGATCGTGGTATGGGTGGTCGTGACGCGTTTCGTCGAGATATGGCGCCGTATCCTCCACCACCGCCACCTTTCTTAGACCGAATGATGACTGGATTCCGGGTAAATGTCCATTATACTACTACATATTTTACTATAATAATTTCGGTTAAATTTCTATCATACTTTTAAATCTAAAATGTTAGTGAGAATTTTAAATTTAAGTTTTTCTATCAAAATTATCTCTCGCTAACATAGCAATTGGAAAATTTTATTTCTCTCTCAATTTAATTCAATTACCTTTAATGATATAAGAGATTCTAATAAAATTTTATATTAAAAGGACTTTGACTACTATGATAGACGTTATGATGATGCAGATTTGTTTGAACGTCGTTACTCAAACATGCGTGGAAGCAGTAGAGATTACCCTGCTCCAATGAGAGGAGGACGCGATATGGGTCCTTTACCACCATTGTCAAGAAATGGAGGTGGATCACGAATGGATTCCATGTTTAGTCGTCGAAGTCCTCCATCACGAGGAATGCGAGGCTTCGGGTTAGTATTTAATTTCAAAGTCATTTAAAAAAAAAATTATTTTCAATTCAAACATTTCAACAGAGTTTATGAGGATTTCAGTCGCGACTCTTTCGATGACAGACGATCAGGAATGCGTGGAATGTCTCCAACAGCCCATCGTTATGCACCATATTAAAGAGATTGTCATTTAACTCATTTACATGTATCACTCTTGAAAACTAAATGACCACTTCTGATTGTGTGTGTTAGCGTGCTTCGGTTTCATCATTTTCACAAATAGACATGTTGAAGCACGGCTTGCAATTAGGCGATAAGTTAGAATTTAGAATATAAGTAATTATAAATTAATTTTCTCAATATAAATGAATTATATCAAGATAAAAATATAAAAAAAACGGAAATATTTTTTAATGCAACTCAAAATAGTTTGTAAGTTAATTCATTTAACAAACATTTAAATAAAATAAAATTTAATCAGCTCAAAACTTTCAACTTTTATAAAAAAAAATAATTCAAATTCAAACAAAAAATTAAGAGAAAAGACCAAAATTTCATCATCACATTATATTTTAATCACAATGCAACGTAAATGTAAAAAAAATGTCATAACGATTAATTGCATGAATGAATGTAATGAATGTGAATTTTACGCTAGATTTTGATGAGGGATTTTTTCAGATAGATAGGAAAAAAATAAAATGAAGTTAATATTCTTGATGATGACAAGTACACAGTTTGTAATGAGATATTTAAAATAAAACAAGAAATAAATTTAAATTCATTCAATATAAAATACAATAAAAAAAAACTGATTTTAATTTCAATCAAGTTATTAATTAACTTTTCATGTATCTTTTGATCCGCTTAATTTTCATTGGTAATTATGTCACTGTCATTTAACTTTAAATGCTTTAACAATTATTGAGGTAATAAAAAAAGGTAAGTGATTAAATTGAAATTAAAATTATTCTGATGAGAAAATAATTTATATGAAAATTACATAAAAATATCATGATTTTTAAATTAATTCTATTAATATCAATGAATTTGAAGATAAACAATTTTTTTCAAAGAAATTTATGGAAAATTCTCAAATCTTCATAAAAAAATAAATAATATTTGCATACGCTCTTCATTTCACCTATATCTAATTGCTCTTCAAATAAATTAGAGATCAAACAAAAAAAAACAAGTATTTTTTTTTTTTATTGAAATATCAAACACATATAGCATGTAGGTATGATGACATGGAGACAGCAGGTCTGAGAAGGCCTGATTTTTTACGTATAATAATGGTATATACAGAAATCAATCAAATTATTATTCATATCAGACCGGTTGATTCTAATAAATAATTTTCGCATGTCAAGTTACACTTACAGTCCGTAATATATACATTTAATTCATGTTAATAAGAACAACTGATATACATGACGAAAATTAATAATATTGTAATTACATCATCAAGTAAGAATGGACAAATTGAACTAGTTATTTTTTTTTGTTGTATTTAATTGTTAGATCATTATTTTTTTTCTTTTTAATTTTTTTTTCTTAATGGACTGTTCAACAAGGAAATGAAACTTCATTCCGATGAAAAATGTGTTAAATTTATTACGCTTTTTCAGATTCATTTAGTCAAAGACAGTCATATCAGGAACTTTTAAGAAAATATCGGGGTATTCTGATCGAAAAATCGGGATTTTGATCTTAACATTTTTTGCAATATTCGAACACGCGAGAATACTTTCGTGCTTTAAAAGGGGTTTGGAAAAATCCGTTTATTTTTTTGGGCAATAAGTATAAATTTGAACAAATAAGAAGGAAACGGATATAGGGTCGAATTACCGGGTATCGTTACCTCAAGAATACCTATCGTGCATTTTACTATGAAGTCATTGTCTTTAAAAATTAAAAACTGCTGTACATTTAAAATAAACGACAATTTTATTAGAGAAATGATTTTAATCGTTAAATTATCAAAAAACTTGTTTATTTAAGTCCAAATTACTTAAAATACATTGTAGGGGGCTACGAGCGGTAGACAGTTTCTCGACCCTAAAGATAATTGTCGAACTCAGTTCGATTTTATTCTCTGGCGAATGACTATTAAATCGATTTTAATTTTTTTAATCAGATATAAGGGCGATTTATACGTCTTTTCAGGTGACGATAAAAAAGCTGTAGTCCAATAAGATTGACTTCTAGCTGGCTTAAAAGTTATTGGTCGAAAAATCATTCATTGGCGCTTAATATTGATGAGAGGTGGTGAGCCCATTTAAGGCTTTAGTAAGAAAATACTCATATCATAATCCAACTATGAATCTTGAGAAAAGATTGAAAACCTGATTCATAAATTGATGGCCAAGTCCCATAAACATCGATTTGACTTCAAAAGTTAAAATAAAATTAATATTGCTGTGAACTCTAACAAATTTCAGATTTATCAGGTCAGATCTCTCAAAGCCTACGTTGCAATGCTTAAAAGGGCAAATTTTTATGGTTTTAACTTTGTATATATCGCATTTGAAAAATCGGGAAAAAGAAGCAATCAGAAATCGAGATTAACCCATAATTTGGGTATCTCTTGTGATCGGTTCATCTTGAATCCGTCTTTAAGATCTGGAATCCCCTTTAAGAAGAAAATTTTGTTATACTAAATTTACTACGTTTAATCCTGAACAACTGCCTTTTAATCTTTAAATTTACATTTATAAATGTATTTTTTTTATCTAAGGCCTAAATTCGTTGAACAGTTTCACTTCCTTTTCAGAGATGGGTAGGCCACTGAGTCTGAATGGACAAAGATTCTCCTCCAGTGACACATTTCAGACTTAAACAAATTGAAATCATCGCGTTAAGTGGTCCTGAGGAATAATATCAAAAATGGCAATCCTTGTATTCAATTCTTGACTTGACCATTTTCTAGATCATCATTTTCTGAAATGAATCACTTTACATGATCAACTCTAAGATTAAATTCCTAATAATTTCATATTTTCATTCAATATCAATACTAAATAAGACATTTAATTCTAAATTAATAATTATTATTATAATTATTTTAAATAATATTATCATTTATCACACATGAATGTAACAGTTTCACATATAGTTAAATAGTAACTCAATTTTAAAATGAAATAACAACAACAAACAAAAAAAAATATACATATAATCAAAAGAGAGAGAAAATTCAATTTTAAGTTAAATATATGTATTATACACAACATATCATTATATACATGTCTGTTGTTAATTACTTTTTTATAAAAAAGTAAAAAAGTATCTCATTCAGTTTGAGTTGAGACGTTGATTTGTTAAGACGTGTTTTGATCGTTAAGCGTCTTTTAAATATAATTTTTTTTATATTATTATATTGAAAGTAATTAAAATTAATCGGATTGAAAAAAAATAAAAAGTGATTTAAAAAGGATTATTTTAATAAAAAAAATAATAAAATTAAATTAAAATTATAATAAAATATAAAAAAGTATGATGTTAAAATTTTCTCTTTAAAATAAAAAAAAATTAATAATTTTACGCAATTTAATGTATATTATAATAATAAAAAATTATTGTCTCTTATCATCACATCACTTATTATTTAAGTAAATGTTTAAAGAAAGACAATAATAATAATAATAAAAATCATGTTTACACCAATATTTATCAATATCAATATAAAAATTTCGATAAATATTATTATTTATTATCTGAGTCATCAAATCAATGAATGAATGAATGATATGTGTAATTTATATTTTAAAATCTGTTTAATGATGTGCTATTTGCAATTTGATATGAAAAAAATAGTGTTAATATTAACGTAATAAGTGCCAATAGCGATTATATGTTAATAATTTACTAATAAAATAAGATTTTTAACAATACTTATCATGGTGACATACAAATCAAAAGTAATAAACGTTAAATACAGTTGATTAAATTAAAACGAATTAAAATTCGATGAATGTTAAAATGATTCAGTGTTTTTAAAATTAAATCAATCAACAAAAACATCATTTAAATTAATTATGGATTTTTTGTTTTTTTTTTAATACAATTATTATCAAGAAAAAAATTTCCTACTAAATTTGATGTATTTTTGTTGTTGTTTTTGTTTTATATTAGTCAGAAAAACATCTGTGACGCGACATAAAGTGATAAAATATTTTACACACGCGTCTGTCATAAAAATCTCGATCATTGATATTCTTCAGATCAAAGCTGAAATTAAAAAAAAAAAATATTTGAGATTTTCACATCGATTACGAGCAGTGTGGTATAAATTTATATGTATATTTATGGAATCAGACAACATAACATGAAAATGTGAACATAAATTGAATTTAATGATTATTATTATTATTATAATGTTTTTTTTTTTTTTAATTTGACATTTACTATAAATAATGTTTAAAGTAACATCAAAGAAAACATATTTATTTTAATATACATATTGAATGTGGAAAAAAAATTGTTATTTAATACAAAAAAGTACATGTTAAAATTAAATTTATGTTTAAAATTTTTGTAGAATTTTCGAAATAATCTGAAATCGCTTTACTTGGTAAAAGTGATAATTTGCTGTTTCTGAGGAAAAAAATTGTCATCTAAATGAAATGTGAGGTTTAATTTGAAACATGTGTGGCCCTTATATGTGACACGAAATTTTCTGACATATTTAGTGAGGTCTTTCAAATTAATCTTAATTAAAACTTTTACATTTTCATGTTTTTTTTTTGGGATCTTAACCCTTTCACATCCAGGCCTAAATTTACTTTTAATTATAAATAAATGTTAATATTTAGAAGACTTTAAAAAATTTTGCCATTTTGAAAAACTAAAATTTCCGCCGGTTTGAAAATATTTTTAAAAAATCTGCTATTTAGGACAAATCGAAAATTTGGGATTTTGGGCTTCTGACCGCTTTCAGGCTCTGCAGCCCAAGCCATGAGCCCAATCTCATAGCTAATGAGTTTAAATTCATCCTTATGAGTGCCTCTATCTAAGAAAAAAAACCGACCTGGATCCAATGGACCATTCCGGAGTTATTGTTGTATATCAGGACGGCAAACAAACCGTCTGTAATAGGGCATTTTTTCTTACCACATACACTAAAATCAATTAAGAGCAAATTTTTGTAATAGAAATTCTGATGATTCTGATTACCTTAAGTACCAAAAATAGCAATATTTATTCGTTTTCGACTCGGAATACTTTGGTTTTATCTTTTTTGGGCCTCAGAACTTGGCATCAACTTGTACGTGTGTATGGGTGGTCTGTAGTGCTGTACGGTGGCAGTTTTTCATTTCACCACTTTAATTCGAGGCCAAATTAAAGAAAAAAATGTATTTTCTGAATCAGAGGCTCTACTAATGTGATAAGCGATTCACTCCAGCAACGAGGAGCTTTTAACAAAAATTCATGTTCAAGAAAAACGACCATTGACAGTTAATGGGTTAAGATCTGTAACACCAGGGGCGAATTGAAAATTATAAACGGCCTCTTGCATTCTGTACGATTTCTTTAAAAATTTACGCTAAACTTGACTTTTACAAGACGATCGACTGCGGTCTTTCTGACATTTGCTAGATTACCAGTATGGCCAATTCGCCACTTGGTCCGTCTTGAAGTGTCAAAGTGTTTTATTAAAAAAAAATATCAACGCGTCGTGTGATGAATTGAAATTCATTTTTAACACCTCAGTTGTTTTGTTTTTGACGTTGATTGATTCTATCAATTTATTATTTTAAAAATAAAATGTGCATTTATTTTTTTTTTCCATTCTAGTGGAATAAACCGCAAATTTTATGCATGTATTATGTTTTTTATGTTAATTTGCTGCTTCTAGTATTGTAAGTCATTTTTTTTATATATTATATATTTTTTTTTTGTATTTCAATAACAGAATAAACACAATAATAATAATAATAATGACTTTTGTTCCGTGTAAAATTACTTGGCGCCTGTCGTCCGTCCCATTTTATGATTGGAGTTTGTCTACGTTTTGTTTCTTTTCTCTTTTTTTTTCCTTTGATGCAAAATACTCATTTATTTATAATTTTTTCCCTTCAAACTGCATCTACATTGTCTTTTATTTGTAAAAAAAAAACAAAATAAATATACATGTTAATAATTGAATTATTTTTTTTATATAGAAAGTTATTTTAATTAAGCGCCACACAGACACACTTCACCGGCTTTTTTGTATTCTAAATATAAACATAATAAGCATGTTATACAAGTTAAGAAAAGGTTCCTATTTCATTCATTCATTCATTTTAATGTTGTGTAAAATAAAAATATAAACAAAAAATAAAATACAATTCAATGAAACTTATAAGAAAATGTTTTTATTTTGACAGGATGTGTGCAATAATAATTAAAATTAAAAATTAATTTATTGAGCAAAGTTATTTTTATCGACATACAAACATAAGAAAGATTGAAAACAAATAAATATTAATATAACTTATCATTAGTGTTTAACATAACACAAATTTTATTTAAACAGAAAATAAAAATAAATAATTATTGAATTAAATTAATGTTAAATATTTATTTTTAATTTGAATAACGACTCTTCTGAATCTTTTTTAATTTTAATTTTTTTAAATTTATTATGAGCAAAACCGATATAAAAATTAATAAAATGTGTTGTGTATTATCATAAAAATATAAAAAAAAAACATAAGACGAAATTCAGAATTAAGATAAAATTAATAAAAATTTGCATATTAGAGTGGGAATCTGATCAAACAGTATTTCGAATGATTCATAAAATTTTATTTCATTTCAAAATGTTTCACCGTACCACAAAATAAAATTGAAAAAAAATAACAAAATAATGTTAAACTGGCGCTAAGTCTCACACAAAATAAACATAAATTTAAAAGGAAAATCAATAAAAAACCGTGTTAAATGATCAAGTTCGACAAAAAAAAAGGCGCCATTAACACTAATAATTATGTCTTGTTCGATCGGAAATCGCTTTTTTTTCTTCTTAATTTTTCTCTGATTTTTATTTTTTTGATATTTATTTATTCAGTTTTATTTTATTTTATTATCATAATAAATATTGTTTAAAGTAGCAAAAGAGTCAATGATGATGATGGAACCAGTTGTTTTTATTATACACACATATTTTTTGTGTGATTTTTTTTTTATTTATCATGCACATGTGTGTAAAAGTGCTTCATTTTAATTAAATGAACAGGTTGTTTGTCTTCTAGAAGTGCATACATAATTTATTTATTATTATTTTTGCTTGTTTCAGATTTATTATTTTTTATTATAATTATGACTTTATTTTGAAGTTTTTAACGATATTTTATTATTTAACATATTGAATAACGCTACTTTCTTAATTTTTTTTATTAAATTTGACATTTTGACAATAAAATAAAAAATAAATGATGTGATGATCAGAACGACTATAGAAAAATAGGAATACTTACCACGGTTTGGAAAAGTGCATTTTGATCGGATTCAGTTTATATGACAATATTTCGAAGTTAAACCTGATAGAAAAAATTTGTAAATTTTAAAAAAACCGCCAAAAGAAAAATTTTCTTGAAAATTGCGAAAAATAATTTTTTGTTTTTAGATCATTTTAAGGAACTGAGCGACAATGTGTGAGCTCAATCCACATGAGCACTTTCAAAAATTACTTTTGAACGGTTTTTTGATCATTAGGCTCACTTAATATGAAACAAAAAGACACCGTGTTGAAATTTCTTACGAATTGAAAAAAGTTGCATTGCCTTATTTAAATTTTCCTTAAAAATTTCCCCTATTTTTCGATCCGTATCTTGACTTACGTTTTGGCTATATATATGTAGAAATGATGGCAATTGATGTAAAATCGATTTTCCTGGAGAGCTTTTCGATTTTCATCGATACGACAAATTTTTCATGAATATCGTGGAAAATCAGACTACAGACGGTTTTATGAAAAGGGAAGATTTTTCATTTATCGAGAGCATTCGAATGACTTTTCCAATCAAGTTCGTTTAGTCATTTAAAAACGTCGTATCGATGTGAATCGGAAAAGCTGTTGAGATAAATCGATTTTCTAGCGATTGCAATTACTTTCACGAAAAAAATTTTTGAAAACGAAAGACCAGAGAAGAAATGAGAAAAAACTGAAAATTTAAGGGAAATTTTAATAAAGCAAAAATTCGTAAGAAATTTTTTTCTAATTCATCGGAAACTTCAACATGGTTAAAAAGACTGATCCCAACCCTCTTTTATAAAACACAAAAACTGATCTCGCTCAAATGCACTTTTCTTAAATGTGCATTTTTCATACAAATTGGACTGAAAATAAATATATTTAAACATTTACATTTTTTTAAGTATTTACAGAAAAAATCATATTCACCTTTTTAAAAAAATATACAAGGATGATTAAAAATGGAAGGAGACATTGATAATGGTTAAACATAACCTTACATGAATAGTAAAAATAATTATTGAACATTATTTGCAAAAAAGTATAAGTGAATCCAGTGAAAATTAAAAGTATAAAAAATATTAAAATATTAAATAATGTTAATATAAAAAAATAAGAAGTAAAAAAAGAATCAAAAAAATGAAGAAAATTATTTATTTAAAGCAATTTTCATTGAAATTAGTTCTAAGTTTAGTATTACAATTAATTTTCCTTGTTGACTCATCTAAAAGTGAACAAATAACAAGCCATGAAGGTAAGATTCAGTTTAATTTTAATTTAAAATGCATGATTTTATATTTAAAAAAAAAATGATAGTTCAACATTAAAAATAACCTAAAGGCGTAAGATTCACATGTGGCGCCAATGTGTTCTGCATTTTAATACATTTTTTTAATATCTTAGTGAATCATGATTTTGTTTATTTCATTCTTGGTATGACCGGTACAAAAAAAAATTGTTCTCTTTTAAATTAAAAACAAACATGTTAAGTTTAAATAAAATAAAAAATAGAAAAAAAACAAATAAATAATAATCATAAGAACCCTTGATCACATTCAAAGATTTCTATGTCAAATCACACATCATCTTTATGTAATATTAAATATAAAAATGTTGTTGGCGCCTCAAATAAACAATTCTCCTTATTTTTTTCCTTTGAATTCTCTAGAAAATATTAAATAAAAAAAAATTACTTACAGTTTGTTGTCTATGAATATTAAGTTCATGTTTACAATAGGTCATTATTTATTTATTTATTAACTCTCCGGCTTGATTGTATCTTGACCGCAGTCCTTTATTTGTAACATCACGTTTCTGTTTTTTTTAATATTTATTCACTTTATTATTATTAAAAGGTATCTACACAAACTTCATACGTGATGCTCATCTCATTATTCCACGAAAAGTGAATTTCAAAGGAGAAACATTATCACACAACCTGACACATCACCATCATGAGCTAAATCCACAAGATAAATTGCATTATCATATCGATTTTAAAAATGAAACACTTCATTTAGAGCTCAGGTAAAGATTTAATTTGAATTTATTTATTTTTCACTTCATTTTATTAAAAGAATTTATTGTGTATAGGCCATCAACTAGATTTTTATCGCCGAAAGTGGTGATAGAACGACATAAGCGTGACTTGAGAACACGCAACAAACCAAAACAGCATTCAATGTGCCATTATGAAGGACACGTAAAGGGAGATGAATCCAGTAAAGTCAGTTTAAGTAGTTGCAATGGAATTGTGAGTAAATATTTTTTTTGTTTTTTTTTTTTTAATGAATGAATGAATGTAAACAAATTTATTATAAGAAAAGTGTTAATTAAATATACTCCTACATCATACACACATCTCTTTATAAAGATTAAAGATATTAACTTGTTATTTATTTAAATTATTGTGCGAACAAGGTGTAAATTTTATACCCACATGATTACTATACTGTTATAGACCACACTGAAAGCTGAAAACGCCCCGCAGTACAAAGTGACTTAGTCCGCAGACAGAAATCTTTGATTGACACTTACAGGACATTTAATGAATGAAATTTTATCGCATTTTCAGCTAATGTGGAACAAGAATTTGAGTATTATGGGCACTCTTTTAGTCTATGCATATTATGCGGTGTGGTCTGCGGGGCGTTTTCAAGTTACAGTGCAAGTAATACATTTTTTTTTCTTACATTAATATGCATTCTGTGTTTCATTTTTTTTCATATTCAATTTAAATGTACAATAATAATAATATAGAGATGTGTAGTAAAGTGATAGTTTTGTTTCATTTTGAATACACAAATACCGGTATGTGGAAAAAAAGAAATAAATTTAATTTCCGTATTTTGTGGGAATTTAAATAGGTTATTCACTTTTCATTGATGATTTCTTCGATTTGTTTATATTTACTTTTTTTTTATATCATTAGGTAGGGATGATTAAACATAAAAATAATGAATATTACATTGAGCCCTCGAAACATCACGCTCCTTCATCACATGGCGGCCATACACATGTTTTGTATGATAAAACGGCGTTGAAGCAAAATAATGTAAGAAAATTTTATTTTTTTTTTAATGAAATTTTTTTATTGAAATTTAAATTTCGTTCCAGGAACCAGTCCTCCAGAAAAAGAAACGTCGCAGGAGACGAAGACATCGCTTAAGCAATTGTGGCACTAAAGCAGATCCAAAACGCATGTCGGAAACTTTGATTGAGTATCAGCATCAAGGCAAGGTATGATCATAATACATATCTTTAAAACATGCAAAATATCGAAGGGACCTTAATTATAGGTCATTGTTCAAGGTGGTCGAAAGTTGAGAAAACACAGGGAAAAGCGATCCATCAGCAGTCCACGCCATGTTGAAGCACTTGTCGTTGCTGATCCCTCAATGGTTGAATTTCACGAAGATAATGTTGAGACATATTTGCTAACAATCATGAATCTTGTATCAACTTTGTATAAAGATCCAACAATTGGAAATTCAATTCAAGTTGTGATTGTTCGGATGATTATACTGGAAGAAGACGAGCTACATGACACACTTAACATCACAGAGGCAGCCGGGACAACACTTGACAGCTTTTGCAAGTACGTTAAAATTAAAATTAAAAAAGTTCCTCTCTTAATCACTCATTTAATTCTTCTGTTTTTTTTTTTTATTTTTTTATATTTTATCATTGAATGAAATTTGAACAGATGGCAAAATACAATGAATCCAAGTGAAGATGATGATCCGTTACATCACGATGTTGCAATTTTAGTGACACGCAAGGATATTTGTGCCAATTCTGGATGTTCGTAAGTTTGACATGAATTTTTGGGTAAAAAAATTGCATGAAATTAAATTTAAATTATTTTTTTGTTATTTTTTTATTTTTTAAATGTGAATTAATAGTACGTTGGGCGTTGCAAATGTAGGTGGAATGTGTAAACCAGATCGTGCATGTAGTGTAAATGAAGACAGTGGAATTACATTGGCACACACAATTACGCATGAAATTGGACATAAGTGAGTTATAATCAATCTAAATTTTTTTTTGTATTTTTTTTGTGAAACTTAAATTTTATTTTATTTTGTAACATTAAAATAAAACAGCTTTGGAATGGTACATGATACTGTCAAGACAGGTTGTGAGAATAGAAATGGTAGAATTTTGCATATAATGACACCCAGTTTTGAAGCAGACACAGTTCATGTTTCATGGTCTAATTGTAGTCGACGTGATATAACGAGATTTTTAGAGTAAGTGTTGATAAATTTTTTGAAATGTAATTTTATCATAATTTAAATAATTTTTTCAGTCAAGGACTTGGTTCATGTTTAGAAGATTCACCATTAGAAGACAGCGTTTATGAATATCCAGATCTTCCAGGTAATTCAAAAAAATAATTTTTTAATTAAAAATCACGTTTCATTTAAATTTCATATTCAAAAGCTGGTGCAATGTACGATGCAGATCATCAATGTCGTTTGCAGTTCAATTCAACTGACGAAACAATCGTTGTCTGTTCCAAGCCAGAAGAAATTTGTCAAACACTTTGGTGCACAACAAGTGAAGGTTGTATCACAAAACTCAGACCAGCAGCGTCCGGTACAAAATGTGGTCATCACAAGTGGTGTCAAGATCAGCATTGTGTTGAAATGGATGATCCTCCTGTCAAAATTGATGGTGGCTGGGGAAATTGGTCGGATTGGAGTGAATGCACCAGGACTTGTGGGGCTGGAATTCAATCTCAAGTCCGGTTTTGTGATCATCCGAGCCCGGCTAATGGAGGTGAATATTGTGTAGGTGAAAGGGCCCGGTATAAAGTTTGCAATACAGATCCATGTCCTGAAGGAGAACAAAGGTAAATTTCATTTAACAATTTTTAGGTATCGTGAATTGAATTTTCTATGAAATTTTACAGCTTCCGTGCATTGCAATGCGCTTCCCATGATAACGATACTGTTAAAGGACAACAATACACTTGGTTACCGTACTTTGATTCTCGTAAGGGTTAATCATTTTTACTGTAATGCAATAATTTATCATTCAACAAATATTTCAGATGAACCATGTGAATTGTATTGTACAGACGTTGAAGACACAGTAATAATTCCATTTGGGCAATTTGCTGCTGATGGCACTCCATGTCGAATTGGTACAAATGATATGTGTATTGGAGGAATTTGCAGAGTAAGTCATTTTTACATTAAATTTTATTTCCTAATTCAAATTACATTTAAAAAATATCAACAGAAAGTTGGATGTGATTGGGTAGTTGATTCAAATACAACGGAAGACCAATGTGGTGTCTGTGGTGGAAATGGAGAAACATGTGAAACAATTACGGGAGAATTTTCGAAAAAAGTCAATATATCTGAAGGATATTACGAGGTCTTAACAATTCCATCAGGATCCAGACATATTGTAATAAAAGAAAGTAAGGCCAGTAAAAATTACATTGCTGTATCGAACACTCAAACAAAGGAATTTTATTTGAATGGAAATAAGTAAGAATTAAGGCAAATTTAATTGAAAAATTTTAATTGAATTGATTATTTTTTTTAATTTTAGTTTGATTTTGATAAGTGGTGAATATGAAATCGCCGGAAGTTTGGGATTATATGAAAGGGAGCATGAACTTGAAAATTTGACGATTCCTGGTCCAACCAAAGAAGATATTACTATTCATGTAAGTTTTGCCTATTACCCTCCTCATTGAATTTAATGTCTCATTAAAACCGTTACAGATCGTACTGAAAGGAAAACACAAAAATATTGGACTTAAATATGAATACACACTTCCAACGATTCAAACAAAAGAACCCAAATATTACTGGAAACTCGGTGAATGGACTGTCTGCAGCAGTACTTGTAATGGAGGTAAAAAATACCGCCTTCCAATTTGTTACGAGAAAGATCAAGGCATTGTGAGTGATGAAAAATGCAAGGAATTTGCCGAAAATAGACGCCCTGAAAAAATAACAAAATCCTGTAATGATATTCCATGTCCATCACCTCACTGGTGGGTCGGACCATGGCAACTTTGTTCAGTAACATGTCACAAATTTGGGGATCCAGATCCAATTCGACGTCGATCTATTATGTGTGTAGATCAGAATGAAATTGCTCTTCCGACCGCACAATGTAACGACCAGGCAAGACCAAAGGAGACTGATACATGTAATGTGCCACTTTGCAATACCACGGAAGACACACCAAATGACATGCTAGAAATAGATAACAATAGCAATGCAATTGAGAGTAGTAATGATTCAAATGAGAGTTATAGCGAGATAAGTAATGTTATTGAGTAACATTAAGGACATTCCACGAATTTCATGATCGCACGTTTAAGAGAAAAAAATAATGAAAAATTTATATTATTTTAAAATCATTTTCATGTAATTTATTGCACAACCTTTTTTTTATTAATTTTTAATTTAATTTAAAAATTTGATTTTAAGGAAACAAAACCATGACTTAATCAAAAAAATACAACGTCTTGAATATGTTCATTTTAATAGTATTTTAAAAACTTTCGTACTTAAATTTTATATACAATCAAATATTCTTATTTTTTTCATCATTGTATTTATATTTGTATTTAAGATTATTTTTATTATTATTATCATAAGAATAAATCACTTATTTCGTGTTTTTATTTGAAAACATAATACAAATTTTGGAATACTTTCATTTTTCTATCACTTTCAAATCTTGTTACTTTTAAAATCGAGTATTATCTGGCATTTTAACAAAATACGCAACTTTATCTAAAGGAACTTTGTAATTATGCATCCATCGACTCCCTTTTCGCAGTGACCCATCAATGCCATCTTTCCAAATTCCTTGTGGTAAGTATACTGTGAATTAAAATAAGAAAAATGGGATTTGAAATGAAAATTTTTATTTGACCGATAAAATGCATACCCTCTCGTTGGAATTGCGATTGATTCATTATTGGGGCCACAATCAAATCTTCACCCACCGAAAATTCATCATCGATTGTGAGACATGAAGCATCAGTTGAGTCCATCATCCATAATGGACGAATTAGGGCAAGTCCTTCATTCATTGCATCATTTAAATATTTTTTCAATACAGGAATGACCGTTTTACTTCTAATTGTTGTTAATTCCTTGGCAACTCCTTCGACAACTTCATTTTTATATTCTGAGGGAAGGTGATTGAATCGTATTACTGGCAAAAAAGTACTCAATTGT
The DNA here is from genome assembly GCA_900002565.1 of Culicoides sonorensis. Classification (NCBI taxonomy): domain Eukaryota; kingdom Metazoa; phylum Arthropoda; class Insecta; order Diptera; family Ceratopogonidae; genus Culicoides; species Culicoides sonorensis. Next base: position 1,123,029 of record LN483358.1, read on the forward strand.
AACCATCTAATGTATAATTCAGGATCTGGCAACGGTGGTGCAGTGAGAGTGCTGTACATAATTGATTTTAAATTATTCTCTGGAATGAGAAAATCACCTCCAACCGGATTAGAAATAATAAATGGATATCCTGTGACACCATAAGTGATTGCTGAAATGACAACAGTTCTCATTCCTTCCCAACTCGCATTCACAGGTGGAAGACTTAAAAATGTGGGTGGCTTTGGCACAGTAACCGAACTTGAAATTCCAATCATACTAAGAACGTTTTCCAATTTACTCAAAAACAGTGTCTTATATTCATCGGGATTATCAATAGGTCTGTGACACTTGTAATGCCGTGGCACATTATGTCCATTTCCTATATCGAAATAAAACGAATCAATTGAATATGCTTTTCTCAATTTCTTGATTCGATCCATCATCCATGGCAATGTTGCGTTATTTGTAATATCAAGCATTGCAACACTCGGTGCATTGTGATAACGAGTCAAAGCTGGCACATAATACTCGGCTCCACGTTCCGATATGACAAGTTGCTTAGCAACAACTTCCGCGAATCGAGCACTTTCTGTACTGATAAATGGTTGAATCGTAAGCACAATTTTGAATCCACGTCTATGTAAGATGTTGATTGTATTTTCGAGAGTTGGAAAACGTTCTTCATCCATCTTAAAATCACCAACGTTCTTTTGCCAAAATTCATTGATCAAGACATGTCCAAGACGTAAAAAGCCCATTTCGATAATTGTTTCAGTGTAATTGTAAATTGAGGTTTCCGTGAAATTTTTGAGAGATAACGCAGGAATTTGCCAAATGGGTTCTTCGAGTAGAGAGTGAATGTTGATGTTACAATCCTTGTATTTGGCGTTTGGAAGTGCATACATCATAAAATCTTTTCCACAACTGAAATTCAATAAAAAATTGAATTGTTTCAAACATAATTTATTAACAAAATGAAAAAGATTACCTGATATCTTCTTCCTTAAGTCCATCCCAGAGACTCTTTTGGGTCATTGCACTGTGTAATGATTTCATGTCAGGTCCAGTACAAATTTTGTATTTCATTTCAGGGAGTTCAGTTTGACGATTCAAAAAAGCAAAGTCATCGTGTTTTGACTTGAGACACATTAGATTCTCATCATATGCTCCCATGCTGAGATATAATGGGACTTTTTCATCGACTTTAATTGCAGCTCCTGTTGAAATGATGTAATTTCACTTAATAAATGTCAAATTTCTTTATTTTAAATATAATTTTACCTTTCGAATTCAAAAAATATCTTTTCACGGCATTGCCAAACTGCTGATTGTGATGATCTCCAGTGATTAATGGTGCAAAATTAAATCTCCCCTGTTCAAGTGGCCATTCAAGTCCTTTTAGCAACCCACCACCAAACCAATGACCTCGTTCAGGTCCAGTGAAGAAACAATCAGTTGGATACCAATTCTGTATAAGGGCTTTCCAGTGTATCGTGTAACATTTAATATTTTCATCATCGGTTTTCTCTTCATTTAGATAAAGACGTGCCTTTTCAACCCATTCCAGACAAACACTTCCATCATCAAAAGTATCTTCTGGTAAACAGCGAAACGGTCTTCCATTACTCAAATTAGCACCTAACAAGCCAGTGATTATATCTTCACCCTTATTGTCCAAGATGCGAAACACTCGTGTGCCTTTATTGAATTTAATCTTTTCAAAGTATGATCGGGCCATCAAAGTTTGTTGATACATCACATAAGCGTAGCCAACCTTTTAGATGGATGAATAATTATTTAAATTAATTTTATTATTATTGACATGAAATTTAGATGAACTTACCAGGAAAACAATTACTAAGAATAAAATTCCAACAAAAACCTTGATTTTGACATCTTTTCTCGGTTTTCTCCGTTTCCGAATCATATGTGGAAATGCCTGTGATTTTGACATGAAATAAAAATTTTTAATATAAAAGACAATAAGTATCAGACAACTAATAGATGCTAATTTGATTTTTTGCGTCAAGACAATAATAAAATATAATAATATTTTATATGATTTAACACGAACAACTTTGATAAGTGAATGACTGAATATGTCCTAACTGCTAACTTTGAATATACCAAATATGAATTATTTCTACTAACGGAATTGAAACATTGAGGAGAAAATATTTGAATTTTTGATGGTTTTCAGTAAAATTTGATATTCTGTTCAAATTTTAAGTTCCCTTTGTTCATATTTTTCATCCATCATATCAGAATAAAACAATTCCATGAAATAAATTTATCAATTAAAATCCTCTCTCATGAGATTTCTCTCTCTTTTGTTTCATTCATGAAATTTCTGAACGTTAACGTTATGAATTAAGCACCCGATTACTATCAATTTGGATTTGCATCAATGTGTAGCATGAGACATAAATTATTTATTTCAATGAAAGCAAGCAAGCATTTTTCATGAGTGTGAAGTTTGCACATGTGCCAAATTATCTTTTTAATCGGAAGCCCCATTTTCGTGCATGAAATGAAAAACAAGTTTTTTATGAGTTTCATGTACGTTAAAGTTGAAAATTTTAGATGGAATGTTTCACTTTGATCATGAAAACCTTGAAAATGTGTAAGGAAAATTCAAAAGCTCTCACTGAAATAAATTTTTAGTACATGTGCAAACTTCACACTCATAATTTTACGTCATTGTATTTTCATTTCAAATTAAATTCAATATCGCACGTGATGATTTGCTCATATTAAAAACATTACCTGCATTTTTTCTTTTAACAAGCTAGCCAGAGATGAGGCTGAAGTGATGGAAGCCTGATTGCTTATCATACTGTGTGTATCAAACTCGTTCGCCATTATTTCCTTGTCATTGACTCTCAATGATGGTAAAGGTGCAATTGATAAGCGACGTTTATTCCGAAAAATATATCTTTTTATTTGTTGGAGCAATTAGATATGAAATGAAAAACAAAAATTAAATTTAAGAAACAAATAAGAAGATAAAAGATGAAAAATATTTTTATTTTTTTCGCGATTCCGACTCTCAATGACAAAAAATGTAAAACAACTAAACTCGTTCAAATAAATAAATTGCTTTAAATTATGTTTTGTTCGTTTATCATTATTATCTGAGTATGAATCTGAGTTAAGTGAGTTCAAATGCTACTTTTATATGAGAATATTTGTGTGTGACAGAGATTTTTTCTAGTATCACATTCAGTTAAGATTGTATCTCGAATATGACTCACATTGAACTTTATGAATGATTTTGAAAAATTACGATCATTTTATCTTTGGGAATTTAAATGTCAAGGTCTTTGCTACAATAAAAAATTACCTTTGATAACACACAATTTTAAAAATTATGGAAAAAAATCACAAACAATCAATGGAAAAATTTTTATGACCCTTCCTTCTTATCATTCTAGCATCAAACAATAAAAACATTTATTTACAATTCAATTCAATTCAAAACAAAGAGAGTTTCACTTCCATATTAAAAAAAGAAGAGAGAATCTTAAATACATTCATTTTCGTGTCATTCATTCACTATTTTAATTAAACATGTGTTTTTCATTTCAATTTAACGTACTTTTTTGGATTATAAGCTGGTGGTTCTTCTTCCTCATCTGAACTTAGTACAACTTTGCATGGTGTTTTGTATTTAATTCGCGATTGAAGTGATTCAAAATCATGATCTCTGTCGGCTAAACTGCATGCCATTGATTGATCTTCATCGTCAGCCAACTGTAAAATATGAAGTCAAGCATTAATGTGTGATATTGGTTTTTAATCATAGCTAATGAGTTAGATGTGGTCAGTTCTGAATGCATTTTAAATGAAAAATTGCACTTTTACAGACGTTACTCTGTCATACTGAGACAATCATGGTCGGGATTTTAGTGTCGGAATGAGGAGCTCTTATGCATTGTCACTAAATTTTTGCATGGACTACAGCGTCTTAAATGGTCAAAAATCGCTTAAAACCGTTGAAATGTTTAAATAAGTGATTTTTGAATGAAATGCAAATCTTCAAATCGTCTAATGCTTATAATTTCATAATTTTTACAATTAAAATCATTTTTTTACATGAATAATATCCTCTTCACTTGAAAAATGCACTGACAGCACTGAGGCTTTTCTAGATCTAAACGGCGATTCATTGACGGAACTTCTTGGTGATGAAGACGGAGTTCCAAAATCAAACGTTGGCACTTGCAAATGATTTGTATCTTCATTCACTTTTTCAACTGTAAACCGTTTCATTTTGATATTTTTTTCTTGCGACATTTTGAGAATTTTTGTAAGAGTTTAGTGTTTTATATTTTATATTTAAAAAAAATTGAACTACATTTCAATGGAAAAGTTCTGAAAGTACTAAACTATATAATTTTATGAAAAATTATAGTTATTAACTGTGTAGGAATGTGTTGCGCTCAAATTTTACACCTTTTATCATTGAATAATAAATAAGTAGCATTATCATTCAGTTATTATTGATTAACAAGTTACGTTAAATCAAAACTGGATCGTACACTGTAAAAAATTGTCTTATTGATACCCTTTCGGACGATATTAAATAGAAAATACTATGACGAGTATCATGTAGATACCTTGGTATATTGAAATTCTTCGAAAGTCAGGGTGACTATTCTTGCAGGTGGTTTCCTAGCGGAATTTTGAACTTTTGGAAGAGACATTTTTAAATTGAACTTTACCAAGAAAACTTTGAATGAAATTTTTGCTCAAAATCCGTTGTCCCTAATATTCATATAAATATCAATGTCATATTCTGAACTTTGCTATTGGTCAAGTTCAAAGTCGCTGAAAAATCTCGTGAAAGTGTTTAAGACAAGTACTCTTCAAATTTTAATCTAATAATCGCGACACGTGTATGTCATCATTAATTACATAATTAGTTCTAGATATCAGAAAATCCACATCTTAATTTATTCTGACATGTAATATTTGTTTATCACAATCAAATGAATAATATAAATTGTGCACAAGTTGATATTTTTAATATTTATTCAGTGCTAATTAAGTCACCTGAGATCAAATTATTTGTATCTAAAGTCTTACCATTGAATTTCCTTGCTGTTCCGCATCATCTTCTGTCTCTTCTTCATCTTCATTATGAATTTTTTTCAAAGCATCCATTTGAATTGAGTTTAAGGCCGGCAATGAAATCGAATTTCTCCTTAACTCCTTTCGCCGCATTTCAGTTGAATCTGGCAATGGACCAGGATTATCACGAGCCTCCTCACGATTGAGTGATGTATCACTTTTATCTGGTGTTTTCACATCTTGACTAGTAACTTGAATGAAGTCTTTTTCAATGCCGATTGTGGACTCTTCGTCAGCGAAGGGAATTTTTGAATTTCTGTTATTTTCTGTCATTTTTTATTTTTACGATAATATTTTAATTTAATTCAATAATAATTTATAAGCTTGTATTCATAAAAACATCCATCAAGAACTTAAATTGATGCTAATTATGATATTATTTCAGTTATTTTTTTTTTAAATTAAGAGGAATTTCATTCAAAAAAATCCAAAACACCGACTTTTAATGTAATAAACAAGAATTTTAATACAATTTTATATGTTTACATAGACTCTGATATTTTACAAATGAAATGCCTCGTAAATTCATAAATTTATTGTTCACTAATGATTTTATAATCAAATCAAAATGATGACAGTAATTTTAAAAAAAAGTTTAAATTTTTTTAATGCATTATTTTTATTATTATTACTATTCAAATCACATTTATTTACTATTTTATTGAATATTGACCTACAAAACTCATGACAAAATTAAATTTTTTTTTTTGTTTTAATAATAAAAATTTAATCACTTTCACAGATCTCTCAGATTCTAAAAATGAGATTTTTCAATAGATTGGTCTTAATTAATATTTCACGTTAAAATTCATTATTTAACAATTTCATGGTGTAAATTAGCAGAACAAGTTTTCTTTTGTTTTTTTAAATATTATTTTGTATTCACTCGAAAGATAATTGTAGGTAAAGTAAATAATTCATTAGTGACAAACAGAAGACGACTGACGACTGATTAGTTAAAACGGAATATAATTTTAAACAGGCACTAGTTATTTTACACAAAAATAAAAAAGAAACATATGATTGTGTGGGGTAGTTGATTATATTCGTACGAAATAGCACTACAATTAATTAAGTGTGTTTCATTACATTTTTTTAAAATTTATTATTATTTATTATCAGAGTTTTGTGTGTTTTGTGTAATGTGTACAAAAATATAATTTAATCAAGAGATACAATCTTAAAATATTTGTTTTTTTTTTAATATTTTAATAGTTTTAATGCTTTTAATATTTACTTTTTTAATTCAAACTTAAAGTTTGTCAAATATTAAGATAGCTTAAAATAATATTTTTTTTAAAAAGTTGTAGATCACTTTTGATATTGAATTACTTTTTCGGTTCGTAAAAGATTTTGCACATCAATTAACTGTGTTTGTTATTAAGTTTACTTAAATGTATTATTTTTTGTGTATTAATTGAATGTTTGTTCTTACAGTTTCGTAAATTTAATGATAAGATATCGCATTGTATATCATGTGCTTAATATGAAGATAATCTCAAGGAGTGATAAACGAGCGGTTGCTTGAAATTATTTGAGAAAATCTAACTAGGGTACAATTACCTGTTTACGCTATTTTTAGAACACATACCGTACATTTTGTTAAGTGGAACAACTCATTGTATAAATTAATTTAATTATCTAAATAATTAAGATCTATAACCGTGACTTTATATAGATAAATTCTTAACTTAGCGTAGCTTAAACCTTCGTATACATGCATACACTTCGTACAAGATTTAACTAGTACTAAATTTTATGTTGTGTTGATGTATACGACGATTTAGTTACGCTAAGTTATGAATTTATCTGTATAAAGTACCCGTAAATATCTGATGAACTAAGATTTTAGATTGAAACAGAAATTAAGTGTAAATGCATTGCTTGCTTTGTATTACGGTTTGATTCACTCGCATTTATTTACCAATAAAGTTCACTTACTACAACAAGCTATTGATAGCCTGAGCGGTATCCAAATGAGAAATCCACATCAATATCATCAGGATAACCTGATATTGCTCTTCTTCTGTTCCAACATTTAGAAGAGCAAAAATTAGAGTGAAGAAAAGAAAGACATGGTTCAGGATGAAGCAAAGAAAGAAAAATCGATTGAGAAAAAGATCAAAAATTTATTTGTGTAAAACTTATTTTTGGAAGACAGTTTCACTAGATGATCCAAATGAAATGATGAAAAAAAATGAAAAGAAAACGCATTAAATCCAATTTTATAACAGAAAGCTTTTGATAGCCTTAGAGATATTTTAATGAGCAATCTTCATCATCATCAGGATAATCTGATAATGCTCCTCTTTTGTCAAAACATTTAGAAAAGAAAAAAAATGGGGGAAAGTGAGAGCGCAGAAAGGGAAGACATGGTTCAGAGTGAACTAGAGAATGAAAAATTGATTCGTATAATGAAATGAAATACATTTTATTGTTCATTTATATTATTTTACTAGAAGATCGAAGAGCAGATCTTTACTTGAGTTTCTGCAATAGGTTTGTCCTTGCACTATATAGTGTTAATTTTAACTGGAGTTTAATATATTGCTTCTTTATTAACAGTAAGAGACAGATACAATCCATGCTTCTTTTTTCATCCAAGAAATATTTGAAGCAAGAATCTCTGCACCTAAAGCATACAACGGCAGCATTGTAACAAAAAAAGGTTAAATCGTGGAAAAATTATGTAAAAAAATACCTAAAATTGTAAACCAGTTTGAGCAAATGGCTTATGACCTTAACATTTTAATCAAAATCATTTTAATCTTGGAATTGTAATTAATTTTACTGAATTTAATGGTCATAAAATTTGAAAAATAGCTTTAAGTAAAACAAACTTTAATACACGGTATTGGGTTACAAACGATAGAAGGTTCCACGACCCTATCAAGAAGGAAAAACATTTTCATTTGATTATTATTTTTAAACTTATATTTTTTTATTTATTTTAAATATTTAATAGCATTCTACTTTACAAATATTTTATAATTTTATTGTAATTTATATATATTTTTTTTTGACATGCGATCAGGTCCATATATTTCTATAATATTGAATCAGTTTATATATTTTTTATTTAATAGTAGTATAATAATTTCTTATTACAATTCATTTATTAGTCTTCTTATAAATATTTTTTATTTATTTTTATAATAATAATAATAGTAATATTGAGTTTCTAAAATTTAATAACACATTAACATGGACACTTTTTTTATATGTTTTTAAATCTTTCTTTAAATTTATTTCTTTTTATTTTATAGATTTATTAGTTTCAAAGAATTTAAATTTCCCTTTAAAATATTCGGTGTGTATTATAATGTTTATGATATTTCTGTTTGATTTTAGTTCATTATATCTTTGTATTTTTTTTCATATTAAAAGTTATGTTAAGAGCTTTGAGTGAAACTGCATAATAACAAAAAGTAAAATAATTTTCTTTAAATTTTCATTTAAATTTTAAATAAAATAATAAGAGATCTAAAATTAATTTTGCATGTTAAATCTAAATTTTTTCTATGAAGTGTATAAAGACTAGCACAATTTTTTTTATCATTCAATGATTTTTAATCAGATTTTCCATTCATTTATTTTTTTTTCTTCTATCATCTAACATTTCTAGAACAGAAATTGAAATTAAAGTAATTTTTTTTATACAAAGATTTTTTTTTGTAGTTATCTAAACTAACATTCAAAATTTTATATATATTGCTTTTATCATTATAAATTTTTGATATTCACTGAAACTGTTACTGGAATGATTTTATGATAATACGATAGAGGTTTTAATATTTGAAGGAATGCTAAACATTAGAAAAAAGATGTTTAATATTCGAATTTTAATACATTTTATGAAATTTCCTTTAAATATTTTATCATTTATATACAAAAGGCTTAGAATTACTATATTTTTTTTATATTTTGTGATTGCCTTTATCGATGTTAGTTAAAAGGTTTTTTTTTCTATGTGAAATGTAATTTCCTGTATTTAAGAAAAAAATTTTAAATTAATGAAAAGTGCTTGGTCGTTTCATGTTGTAATGAAGGCAAAACTTAAAACTTAATAGCTTTATAATTGATGGCATGTATTGTGTATATAATTATTTTGATATATTAATATTAACAAAATGAAATTAAAACTATACAAAAAATATAAATATAATTTTAAAACAAATAATGTTTCGAGTATCACCAAAAGATTTCTAGTTTTTTTTTTGTTTCGAATAATAAGACTGAGCTTACTAATACTAAGAGTTTAATTTAAAGATACATTTTCAAAGTCAGCTTCTGACTCAATTTTTTGACTGTTTTGTTTGTTGTTGTTGTTGTTATTGATATTATTTTGAGTTGTAGTAGTGGAACATTTTTTACATTGTGACAATGCATCAGTTGAATGTTATTCTTCCGTGTTCCATTTACGTTCCTCCATTATCCTATCAAAACAATCTGCTAAAAATGCGTGCTATTGAAAAACAGTAAAATGATTAAATTGAAATTTATTTATTACATTAATATTTGACTTACATATGGTGTGAATACTTTGACCCATCGTGAGGGTTTGTCTGGTCGGGAATATTGAAAGCAAAATGCCATAGCTTCATCATCACTCTCATATCTATCAATTGTGTCCCATTTTAATTCAACTGTTTGTGCTTCTAATGTGCCATCTTCTCGACATGCGTGCAATCTAAAACTAGCCATACCAACTGCAGGTATAACATGTCCTTCTTTCCTACTATCACATTGACAATGTGGAAAAACTAGGTCTGCATATCCAGGCAGAATTCGTGCCAATGCCAAATATTCTTCTGCTTTCTTTGAGTCTTGTAATGCCTTTAATTCATATAGACGACCATCAGCTCTAATATTGCCCCGATTAACTTCATCTACTGCTTGATAGAAAATGAATGTAGCTGCTTGTTCACCTGGTGGTAATGTCAATTCACGTTCAATTGAAAAAAGCCATCGTTTTACACATAAACATGTACTTGATGCTGTACTGTAATTTTGTACATACAACTGATGTGGTATTTCATTCGGTTGTAATTTACGCTCAAAATTATATTCAACTATTTCAAAGAGATAAAAATATTGTTGTGTGTATGAGGTAAGACTAGCTCGTTGCACTAAGGTATCCCAAACAACTTGAGCATTTGCCGATTTACGCACACTAACTGTCACCACTTCATGATCTGGCAACATAACTTTAATGTCGACAGGCGTTGCAGATAAATCATCCTCTGAGTCTGTAAGGAATTCTTGCATGGCATCACTTTCGGCTATCACCCGGACAGCACATACTTTTTCCAAATATTGTTCGAGTCCACGACGACGCGCGTCTAATTGTTGTTCACTCAATTGAAATGGCCATTTTCCCGGTAATTTTGGAAAACTAAATCCAGTAAATTCTTTTTTCAGTATCGAATGTAAATTGGCAAATTCACGATAACGTCTTGAACATAATTGACGGCCAGCCATATGTATATTGAACACGACATATCGTTCACCATTACGTGTCAACACATTGTAATCAGGAATGCTTTAATGTAAAATGATAATAATAACAATGAAATTTACTCGTGGGAATTACAAAATCACGAAATAATTAAATATACCTTATAGGCAACGATCGTTTTTCAGAATAATCAATGTACGAATATCCAGTTTGATCTTCAGCTGGCTCTAATCGTTCTGCTTCCTATTAAAATTTAATTTTTAAAATTACTTTAATTATGTAATTAAATTAAAAGAAAAAAAATCACTTACTTGTTGACTGACAGAAATGACTGTTAATGTTAAACAGTCACCACCGGATTTGATTAAATCGACAACCTGCTTATGTGTGGCTCCCTCAACATTCACGTGATTTCTGTAATTAAATGAAGAAGTAAAAAAAATAAAATCTTTTGTTATTAAATTTGATTACTCTTCATCGTCAACAATTTCACACAAATCATCAAATAAATCTGGTTCGGATTCGGTGGTGTAATATGATGAAAATAAGCTTCGTTGCATTTTTTTTATAAATTTTTATAAAGCTAATTTAAAGTCAGATTCTAAAGAATTTCAAACCAAACACAATGACCGATGGTAATTGAATAAAAAATAATTAATGAATGAATGAAAATAATTTCCCAAAGAACAGATGCATGATGTGATTAAATGACTTTGTCATTTTTGTTGTATGTGTGTAATGTGCTTAGGAAAGAATAATTACAAAAAAAAAATAAATAACAATACAATTATGACAGTAATATTTGTATACAAATTATAATTAGAGTTCATTTTATATAAATAATCATTATGAAATTTGTTCTTTGAATCTCATCTGTGACGTATCAGACAACGGTCATCCAGGATGGGTACCATGATAATTGTTCATTTAATGAATGGGCTCGCAAAAATTTGGATTTCATTGAATTTAACCCAAAGAACCTCAAATTATGAAAGAAAATTTCCGTCTGTTTCAGAAAATATTTTGACTTAAATTGAAGTGCTGACATGAAAAACTGTCACTATATAGCTCTACAGGGCTTCCATGCACATGCACAAAGGATGGCAAAGTCCTGAGAGACCAAACACATTTTCTGAACCACAAATTGGAACTTTTACTATGCAAATTTTTTTCATGAGATGAATTTTCATTCAATTCAATTTCAAGATCACTAAAAATTACATTTATGTTCATTTAAAATATCCCTTTAATAAAATATTAATCGTCCTAATTTTATTTTACATTACACAGTCATAACACAACTGAAATCAACAAAAAATTTATAAAAATCGATAATTTTTATTGTAATGCCAATGCTCATCTTCATAATGACTAAACATTTTTCATGTAAGTTGAATGTATGATTAAAAGAACAAAAGTATGCTAATTACAATCAATTAATACGAAATTCTCTAGAAAAAATCGTAGTACACAAAAATTACATTGTACTTACACTTCTAGTATACGATCCCCTTTTTTAATTCCTGCCTTTTCAGCGGCACCTCTTTCAAGCACTAAGTTAAATGAAAATCAAAATAAATTTTTATGATGCATTTTATTAAATTTTTAAAGGATCACAATTACCTGCACTGACATGTTGCAAAGGAGCATAAAGCTCCCCATTGATACTCCTCAATTGTCCACCTATGAATTGAGTACATTCAAAATGAATCATTCACATATTTTTATCATCATAATTATTTGAATGTATTGAATTAATTTGAAAAATATGTTACATTAACCAGATTCTTGTGAATAGCGAAAAAAAATAATATTTGTATATGTGCTGTATACAAATTCAATTGCTACTAAAAAGAAAAAGGAAGAAAAAAAATCTAGAATTCACCTTCACTAACTTGTCCCCTAACATTGAATCCAAAGCCTGTTTCGGTTTTGTGAATTGTAACCACTCGTGGGCCACTTGCTTTCAGGTTACTTTCCATTTTTGTTTAATTTAACAGCTTCAATTTATAATTAAATTACGCAAAAGTATTTGTCAACCACCATTATAATAAATTTGATTGACTTTTCTGACATACGGGCAAATGGAAGCAGTTATGAATGAAATTGGATTGTATTGTATTCAGGTATTTGAATGGAATTTATAGTATTTTGATTGCATTGAGAGTTTCTTGAACAGCTGATTCATTTGTTTGACGTAAACAAAAAAATTATTCCGAAAAATTTTTAATTTAAATTGAATTTAAATTGAAATTACTATAAATTTAAGTTCAAAAAATAATCAACGAGACCAAAAGTTGTTCAAATTTTAATTTTAACTCAAAAATATTCATAAATTTCACATTGAAATATGACAAAATTACTTCAATGGTTGCTAGCGTTATCAGTTTTTGCCGGAATCTACAGTGCATTTGTATTTAAATATGTGAGAAATCAATTTGTGGATGAGAATGAATTCCTTGTACAAATTTCACCAATCATCCTTGTGGGATTATTTGGAGTAAGTTTTTTTTTACATTGAAAATGAAAGCATTAAATTAAATTGTCTTTTCTCTCAATGTAGGTCTACTCAGTCACAGTGGTTCTTTATCGGACACTGACGTTTAATGATTGTAAGGAAGCGGCCGATGAACTTCAAGCACAGATACAAGAAGCTAAAAAGGATTTGAAGTTCAAAGGATTTAAATTTGAATGAAGATGAATTTCCAATCAGAGTAATAAAAAAATTCACATGTTTTAATAAAATAAATTGCATTCCTTTTAATTATTAGAACTTGACTTTGATATTTTAATTGAAATTTTCATTGGATTGCACTAACGGAACAGGAAATGCACTTAAAATCTTTAAAAAAAATTGTAACGGTTAATCACGTGCTCAATATTCAAAAATTTAATTTGATTTTCATTATGTAGGGAGCGCTCATTCAATGTTTATTTTGATGATGATTGGCGGTGAACAAAATTCACATCGTTAAAATTTATGTTCCAAGGAAAAGTGTGAAAAGAATAATTAAATTAAAATGACTGGACGTGGACGTGGAAGGGGAAGCAGAGGAGGAGGCAGAGGAACCAAACGACCATCCAGTAATCCAATGCCAGGACCGAGTACTGAAGGAAACTCTGAAAGTACAGAAACGGGAAACGTCGCCAAGAAACCTAAAAAATTCAACTTTTATAGACGAGGATTTTGGGGAAGACGAGGAAATTGTAAGTCAATTTTAAAATTGCCATTTCAGGCAACAGTAAAAAGGATATATGAATCCTGTGTATATCCAACGCTGTTTTTACATAAGAATACATTGTTGGATATACACAGGATCTAGAAAATGCCTGATTTGAATTTTCTGTTAAAATCATGTGATTTTCTTTTTCTTAGTTTTTCAACGTAATGAAAAACGAATTGTAATTCATCTTCCACATTCAATTGAATACGACGACGATGATTATGATATCACATCCACAGAACCAATTGTTCCGATCGAGAGTTTTGGAACAAAGGAATTTCCTTATTTTAAGTTTTATTTTCCAGAAATAGGTAAAATTTTTAATTAAGATTTCAAATCATATTTAATTGTCATATCCTACTTTATTTTGCAGAATACGATGAAAATTCAGAATTGATTAAGCAAATCAATGCATTCGGGAACTTTTTCACAAGAAATATTTCAAAATATGAACCACATTTACCTGAAATCGCTGAAAAACGAACTTTCACCATCAAATATCGATCGTTATTGAAAGACCAACAATTCATGAATGATTTCGATGATTTTGTGAGTCATTTAAAGAATAATCCTTACACAATTTTATCGGCTGCTGGTTTGGCAATGCATCAGATTGTGATGACAAAGATTCAAGAGACCCGAATTGATTTGGAAGTATATCGACCTAGATTGATGGGATTTGGTCCAATTCAGACAGTGGTCGATGCAAATGTTCCTGAAAATATTGATACATTGATAACAGTACGTGGAACTGTAATGCGTACAAATGGCGTGAAAATTCGTGATATGTGGCAAGTGTTTCGTTGTGATAGTTGTGGCCATGATCAACTTGTATTACAGGAAAACGGGAAACGAATGTTACCCAATTCGTGTCGACCAGGATGTAAAAATAGATCGCTGTTTGATATTGTTTTGAAATCGCCGTATCGTGTCTTTGAGCCAGTGCAAGAAATTTGTGTAAAAGAATCAATTTATGCGGATGAAGCGAGATCTAATATGATGCATACTATAGATTTATTTTTGAAATATGATCTCGTCAATGAATTGGCTCCAGGTGATGATGTCGTATTTACTGGCGTTTTAAGGGTAACTCACAAACCAGGGAAACGAGCTGATGAATTGAAAGAGTACGTTGATTGTGTTTCAATTGCACATAAAAATAATGGTTGCACTGTAAGACGATTGGACTTCACGGATAAGGATATGCAATCAATTCAGTTGATCAAATCAGCACCATCCCCATTTCGATTGCTGGTGAATTCACTTTCAACCAAAATTCATGGAATGGAAATGATCAAAGCTGGTCTTGTTTTGAGTCTGTTTAGTGGCATGCCATCATTTACTGATGTAACACGAGATTATAATCAGAGGGACAATGTTCATATTCTCTTAGTGGGTGATCCTGGCATGGGAAAAAGTGTTTTATTGACAGCTTGTTGTAATGTCGCACCGAAAGCCATTTACACGGTTAGCAGTCATTTGAGTGGAGCAGGATTAACAGCGTCAGTCAGACGATCAAAAGGACAGGTGACAATTGATGGAGGTGCCCTGGTATTAGCTCATGGAGGTGTTTGTTGTATCGATGAATTGGATAAAAAGGAAAAAATGCATATTGATCTTTTAGATGTAAGATTTCATTGAAATTTAAATGAAATTTATTAACATTTTCAATTTAACAGGCAATGGAACGTCAAAAAATTTCAATCATTAAATTGGGAGTGAAAGTTAACCTTCCTGCACGAACCACAATCATTGCAGCAGGAAATCCAGTGGGTAATATTTACAAAAAATCAAAGACAATTGCAGAGAACTTGAAAATCAATCCAGCTCTTTTGAATCGTTTTGATTTAATTTTCATAATAATACGTGATACGAATGCAATTCCAGGTGAAAAATTAAACAGGTCTTTTACTTCGACTCAACGAGTCCTCAGTGAAAAAGCTTCAGCAATATTTGGTGCAGCAGAATCAACCTTAGAATCTTTTCTTGAAATATCACCACACGAAGATTTTATTCCAGTTCCAGCGGTTTTATTCCAAAATTACATTGGATATGCACGATCCAATTGTTTCCCTAAAATGACACGAGAAGCCGCTGATAAATTAATTGAATTTTTCATGGAACTTTTCCGCAAACAAGAATTATTGGAATTTTTTGAAATTACAACACGTCAATTTCAAGCGTTACGACGTTTGGCGATCGCTCGAGCACGAATTGATTTGTCTGATGTTGTCACGATAAAACATGTCCAAGATATTATTGAATTAACGCGATATAGCTTAATTGATATATTTACAACGGACTCTGGAGAGCTCGAATCACGTGGTCCACAATGCAGTGGAATGAGTAAAAGTCGTCAAAAAATGGTGTTTTGGGAGAAATTAAAGAAAATTGAGACGGAAAACGGTCAAAAAATATTCACAATGGAACAATTGAAGAAAATTAAGGAAAATTTACAGATTACACTAGAAATTCATGATATAATCGACAGTTTGAATATTCAAGGATATCTTTTGATGATCAAACCCAACGTATACAAATTAGTCAAATAAACAGCCACAAAACTTTGTAAATATTTTTTCGTAATAAATTTATCATTTCAATTATTATTTCCTAAATCTATCATTTCGAGTCCTTGATTCATGATTATTGTTCCAGTCAAATTTTCACCCCATTTTTCGTCTTTTTTCACATCATCAGGCACTTTTGGTATAAGCCAATCAATTATAAGTCTCACAGATGAGACAAGATTCTGATATAAAACTACAAAAATCACACGAACAGCTAAAATTTGCCAATAAATCAAGGATTTTTTGTATTTTGGCAATGTATGTGGTCCATTTCGAAAACTCTCATAGTAACATGTCTGTAAATTGCTGAATTTCGTTGTCAATGGAGCTGCTCCTTCCTGAAAAGTATTAAAAATTGATATCTAAATATGATTGATGGACATTTGACATGTTACCTGAAAATCTTTCACATCAAATTCAGAGTATGTGAAATTGAGATAACTGCCTGAATTGCTGTAGAATGATTGATAGACGATTTGTGGAATGAAATCTGATGAAAATGCGATTAAAATGGCATTTGTGATAACAGACATCCGACAAATCATTTGAAGTATGTTATTCCAATGTCCAATATCTTTGACACGTCTCGGGACTGGTCGTCGAAAATGTAACAAATACTTTTTGGCATCCAATCGCATTTCAAGGACATTATTCAAGAGGGCCAATAATGGTGCTAAAGGAAATGCCACGATAAAAAGCATCACAAATCCAAATTGTATCACCAATTCAAGATATTCCTTGTAAATGAATTGCGATTCCCATTTCAGCAATGAATTGTCTTCTTCCCATTGTGTGTGTGTCAGTGTGGGAGTTTGCACGGAAAATCTTTTATTCGATTTTTGACTTGCAACCAATATTTTATTGTATGTTTTCCGTGCAAATGGCACAAAATTTTCCATGACAGCATTTATAATTTGCTTTCCAATCATAAAAACTGCAAGTTCGATGCATAATTCGGTGAGACATCCACCTGGATTGCATTCCTCTTGTCTCAATCCAAATATTCGATTATATTTTGCTGGATATCCCACCAGCTTACCTTTGATGAAGGAAATGTAAAACATCGAACTGTAATAATTCACAAATTGAAATAGATAAATTTTGATTGAAACACTCTCGTCATATTCGATTTGGGTTCTCTTAAGTTCGAGATTTGTTAAAATAACCGCAAGATATTTGTAGGCATAATTGAGCATTGTAATGATGACTAAATCAATGATGGCAGTTGTAATTGGCAGTAACAGGGTTTGATATGTCATGGAATGTTTTTTATCGTAAAAGTGTTGGGCTTTGATTGTAGCCATGCGGAAGACGATTATGCTGCCGATTGCGATGAAAGAGAGTGCTATCTGGAAGAAAAAATATTTTAAGAATTGACTTTGAACTGGAAATGTCATGAAATTTACTAGCAAAATAATCGTCGTATAACTCAAAATATATCGTGGGAATCGCGCACTCCAGTAACTTAATTTCGGCTCTTTCATTAGTGTATTAACATTGACTTCGACTTGTTTCGTATTCTTTAATTTCGATAAATATTGAGGTCTTGGATGCTCTTTTCTTCGAGCATAATTTGAAAGACCCCAATTATGGACTAGTCTTGTGCTGTATCTCTTCCACATTTCAAGGTAGATCGTTGCTGTAAAAAATTCATATTGATTTGTGATTTGCAAAAAAAAATAAAATTAAAATTTACCCCAAATTGACATAAATATTGCAAAAATAACGGTCATTCGATTATCAAAGGTATTTTTCAGTCTTGAATACAAACAAGTCTCATTAAGATGCCAGTAATCACACTGTTCGTCACATTCCGGACAAACAATTATCGTGTTATTGGCTGAACATATTTCTTTACTGATTTGATTACTAAAAATCGTTGACAGGCCATATAAAACACAAATAATACCAAATATTGATGGAACGATCAACATTTGACTGTAATATCCAATCCATGCGAAATATAATGCGATTTGTGCTCCAAAATACTCCTTAATTTCATCTAATGGCTGGTGTCGCATCCAATGTTTCACTGAAGCCCATTCCTCAAGTAAGAGATATCGTTTCGATTTTTGTTCCGATAAATCACCCTGAAATTTAAATTGAAAATATTTAAAATACAAAAACAGTGAAAATTGAGAAATTTACATCATGTAACGGAAATGCCCCTCTAAAAACCTTGTCTTGGAGTAATTTTTCAATTCCAACTACATTTCTTGAGAGATTTGATACATCTAAAATCCCTGTAAAGCGTGTTCTTTCCAAAATATATGATGCTATTGAAATTCGGACTGATTGTGAAAAAAAATTTCTGTTATACATGTCAAATCTGAAACGAAAAAATGAAATTCAATACATGTCTCATGTTATTACAGTTAATTCTCATACAAAAATTCCTTATTCCGTTCAAATTCATGATACACTTTGAATTCCGTTCCAGGCTTCAATTGACTCTGTAATTCAACACATTTAAATGGACTTGACACAAAATCTGTAATTTTATTCCATACTCCTTGTCCATTTTTTGGTTTTCGATTCACTTCACTTAAATACTTTTCCCTTATCGGCATACGAAATTTCAGGATTTCACAATATCTTATAAGGACATTTTGTGGCACATGAATTTTAATGAATTGTTGTGTGGCATGTGATGAGTCATATTCTAACTCAAGACCTTCAAGTTCGAGATTTTGACAGAACATTTCACGCTTTTGTCTGTGTTTTTCATTTAAATTATTTTTGGGATAGACAAGGACGAAATCGACTTGGCGATGGCCATCCATGAAATTGTGTTGGATCTGTTAAATTTTATGAAAACAAAAAAAAATAAATAAATAAACCGGCATAATTTGAATTTATTTATATTTAAAATGAGATAACAATTAACATATGACTTAATGTTGAATCATCATCTTCATATAAGTGGTTGTAGTAAAAAAAATATTAATCTCATAACCTGATAATGACGTATTAAGAAGTTGTACGATTAGAATGACTAAAAATATAATTGACTTGATTGATCATCAACATTGAATTAAAATTAAAGTAAAAGATTATTATCCATTAAAATAAAACCGGTTATGGTGCAGATTTTGACCATATGAGAAATTTGGAATGTCACAGGATGATCGTGATTCAAAATTTGCTCATTTGAAATCAAAGTGACTTAAAATACTTACATTTCCATCACAATTTGGCTCTTCACAGATTTGACAACTTTTTTGTCTGTATTTTGCCATTATTTCCGGATACAATTTCAATTAAGATGCAAAACTACGACTAGATTATGAATTTACAATAACAATAAATAATTTCTATTATCAGAATAACCGAGATTTTAAATTGAAATAAGAGATTACTTCTTGATACATTGGATGTTGAGTTGAAACTAAGCGTTTCGCGTTGATACATGAATGAAATCTTTCAAAAATCAACAAAAATTACCTCATCAATTCATATTCGACCACGCACGATTATCTCTCTTATACGTATATTTTCTTGTTCCATTGAGTTTGTATTGGATTCATAACAAAATATTTGTTTAAGATTTGTTATTTATTGAACCTGTTCAAGTTAAGGCACAATGATGTAGAGTTAATTGAATATCATGTTTAATATGCTAATTTTACAGGTGTCAAAGATGAGAATTCTGTTTAAAATGTATGAACTGGATTAAGATTACATGATTATTTATTCGGGCTGGATTTGAAGAGGTAGAACTAGAATCTGCCCTGGTATAGCACTACAGACGCCATACAGACGAAAACGTGGTGTTAAATCCTTAACGGTCAAAAATTTAAAAGTAAATATTTTATTTTTATTAAAATTCAAGGAGTTTTATTTAAATTTAACAATATTTTAATAATAAAATTTTATCATTTTACTTTCATTCTTTGTGACTTTGCTTTTTTTGGATTCTGAGCGTGCAGTTTATACAAATAACATTTAATTTTTTTATTATGTCTAATTTTAGTATAATCATATTTTTTTAAGGAGTATTTAACTCGCAATCGTCACACTTTTATGAGGCAGTATACAATTCAATTTCTTATTTTAAATGTTACAATTATTAGTATGAAAAACCGTGTGTGTTAAAAAATTTTATATAATTTTTGTGCAAATTTCCGTTTTCTTCTGTTGATATTCAACATGCCACACTCACAGCTCATTTCATGGACAATTTACAATTTATATGATTGTCTCATCATCAAATCAAAATACGCATCGTTATCAATTGAGGCACTTATGGCTGAGTAATAATTCATAAATTCTTCATGTGTGACTTTTCCATCGACAATGCCACCTTCCTCGAAGTTACCTAAAAACTTGTGGAGAATTTGTTCTTCGGTCATTTCACCACTTTGGTACTTGGGATGACTTCGGACACTGTAAACGTTCCTAGGAAAAGATTTCATTGTTTAATTTAAATAAATTTGACATTTAAATTTATGTAAAGTTACTTCAAATCATCTAATGTTAGAAATCCATCACCAGTTTTATCCAATTTTTTGAATGCTTGTTCAACGATTTTGACTCGAGATTGTGACATATTTGGCTGTTAAATGGGAAAAAATCTGATTAATTACTTTAAAACAAATGTTTGAATAATCAATAGAAACTTACGCGTATTGCCACCAAGAATTCAGTCATGTCAATGCCACCACTACCGTCTTTATCGAATCTATGTATCGGGGTCAAGGGATAAATAACGATTAATAAAAAAAGAAATGATGTTAGAATATTATATTAATTTACATGGAAAGTACTTTAATATTTTATTACCTAGAAAACATCTCAGCCCCTTCCTCTTGAGTGACAGGAAGTCCACTATCTTGAAGTCCTTTGACGAATTCCTCCAAATTAAGTTGTTTATTTCCATCGTCATCCATGCGTCTGAAACACCGACCAAGACCTAAAATTCCACCAGCACCACGTGCTAAACACAATTGACGCAGCTTTTCAATTGGATCCGTTATTTGCCCAGATTGGACAGCACGATTCGCGCGATTGATCATTTCACCTTCTTGACGGGACATTGCACTTGTTGGACGGTTTGCCATCTGTAAAAAAAAAATTTAAATAAAAAAATTATGTCACATATCAATAATAATCAATATTCTCTGTGATATTGGAATTAAATTAAAAGAAAAGTTATTAAAATGTGTAGGCGGTGAAAATTTGAAAAAAATGTTCAATGTAACTTTTTTTCCATGTAATATTAACGTAAATTCAAATGAAAACGTAAAATTATGAGACTTTATTTACAAAATCAGGTCAGAAAATCCCTGAAGAAATCAATAAATAAAAAAAAATGTTTCATCATGACATCCATCAAAACTCGGGGTATTTCAATTATTATTTTTATTTATGTTTTTTCCCTTCACATGTAAATTTCACTTGTAAAAAAAAACATTTTTCTTCACCTTCAATGGTATTCGCCGATTATAATGTCTCATTAACGGTTGTTTATGCATGACTTTCATATATTTTTCTTTTAACAGATAATTGAAAATCCAATTCAATGAAATAACAACAATAAATTAACTATTTTCAGCATAAATAAATGATTTAAGAATAAATTGGTCTAAGGACTAGGAACAACACGTCTCATTTGAGAGTGAGCCCATTTTATTCTTTAAATTTCATTTTACTTGCGATTTTTACTTTAATAAGACTTTTGAAATTCTTGTAATGTATTCAGAAGACACATTTTTAATTAAATTTTAACTGTTAATTGCTTAATTTTTCATTTCAATTCATTTCACTTCAATTTTTCTTAGAATTTCAATTTAACTTGCTCTTATTTTAAATGTCTTTCATATTTCAAGGAGCAAGAAAAGGATTTTTTTGAATTAAAAATTGAATTTCAAGGAAAATAACGAGTTTTATTCGTCCAAAGATTAATCATGACTAAAATGAATGAAACGAAGTGGGTTGTAAAAAAGTGTACAAACAAATGTTTTTTTTTTATTTTCAAATTATTCATTATGTACCTTGTACAATAAATATAAATACATACACACACCCTCATGCATAGACGAACACAATAATCGTATTTTACTATTTTAATCGTCCTTATCGTGTTTGAATTAGAAAAATACAAACAACATCGTATACAATTTATTAAATATAGTTAAAAGACGGTGAGCCATGCCGGTGAAAGCCAAACAGTGAAGTCACCTGATAAGGACAAACAACCGGACGTTTTCGTAACTTATTTTTACGTTATTGTAATTTTAGAGAGAATTTTTTATGAATGGCCTTTTTTTAAATGGTGAGGCAGAAATTACCCTTGAACACATGCAGAACACATATCAACGTGAGGTGAGACTTGAAAAGGGTAAAATCCTGGTCAAAATGAATCTTATTGTGGTCCCTTCGATTTAAATTGCCTCATGTCATTTTGCATTCAATGTTATATTACTGTCATGCTATTTGTCATCATCCATCATTGGCACATAATCGTACGGAAAGAAGATTGATTAAAAGAGGAAATTAGTTAATCATGTTTGTTCCTGTAGATTATTTTTTTTATTATAAAAAGAGCTAGAAAGCAATATCTTAACATGAGTCATTATAATTACAAGGAGCTTCCCTTTGTTCATTTCAATTATATGCAAGAAATACAAAAATTACTATGAATGGTTAAGAAAAAACTCAAATTTTAGACTTGAATATGCCATAGGGAACTTTTAATTGATAGGAAATGAAACATTTTGAAAAAATTTTGACTCACTTTTGACCAGATTTTTTTTATTTTTTTTTTATACAAAGAATCAAACACTGATTTTTTTGAAAATCCTTCTTCATATAGTGACATTTCTTTCAATTTAAACCCAATTCACCCCAATGACCGACTTTTATTTCATAAACTATTCATTTACACATGTTAAAGTGTATTGAGTTCAATAACAATTGCTCTTTATATAACTTGATTCTAATACAATCAAACGAAAAAAAAAATATAACTACAGGAAATCGATATAAATTTCCACACTAATAACTGTATTTTGATATAATTTCCCTTTTCATTATTATTATCACATCTATCATAGTTCAAGCATACGCTCACAAGTTACTCATACAAACAAATTGCTGTACGTGAAATTGCATTTAAAGCCATTTAAACCTCTATGAACTTTTATTATTATAATTATTAAAGTTTCAATTCATATTTTCATTCACAGCATTTTTGCTATTAGTTTTAAATAATATTTTTTTTATTAAAGGTGTTCCTACACACAGAAAATTCAAATACATGCCAAACAATGAATAACTTTTCAATTTTAATACCCTTCTTACATTAACAGTGTTAGGACCATATCATGACTTTTCCTTTTCACATTACAGCTGTTCCTGTTCCTATGTATTTAATACGTCCATTGTATATAAATTATTAACTTGTCAAGTAACAAAACAAAAAAAAATTGTAGTTATTATGAAAAAAAAGGAAATTTTACATACACCCTTACACACACTTTCACTACATAATTGCTTCAATTTAACTGACCCACATTTTTATTGTAACGTTTTTTTTATTTTTATTATTATTTTTTTTATGTACTTTAATTTTATTAGCTTACTATTGTTTGTTGTTTATTTTTTTTTTTAGATTTCATTCAACAGATTGACCGGTTACGAGTTTTGCATGAGTAGGAGTAAAAGAATCGTGTGTAATTAAGATGGGGTTTCAATTAATCATTTATCGTCTTTATCGTGACATTCACCCATTTTCACCCACTTTCTTTGAATGTAATGTAAAGTGTAATGAAAAATCTTGTGTTATTGTTTTTTTCTTTATTTTAATATTATAATTACTTTCGACTAGACAGGAGACAGTTACATTGTGTCTCTTCTTGAGAATTATGACGTTGAAAGGACATTTTTAAAGGGATGAGTGAGGACAAGACAAAGGTATCATGATAACAATTTTCTTTTAATTTGAATTGAAGAGAATTTTTTCAGTAGTGAAATTTTTTTTATCAAAGACACTTTTTAAATTGACTTGTATCGAAAGACGATTAAATTCATTAAACATTAACCAGGCGTCTCCATTATTGATCATCTTATGTTAGATATGATACACTTCATGTTTCAATTAAACTAATGTGACTTTTTTTATCATTTAGCAACATAATAAAAAGGTAAAATTGCAATTGAATATTTTTTTTCCTACAATCTAATCAATTTTATGACATTTTTATAAAATTTATCAAAGAAATCAACCGAAAAAAAAATCTGTTTGTAAAACAATTTTTACCAATTCTTAAAAATGTATATCGCATTCCATGGAAACATGATTCAGATGTGAAAAAAAATAATAATAATATTTTTTAACGGTTTTTATATGACTCAGATAAACAATTATCAACAATAATATACTTTTTTTAATATGAAAATTAGTCTTGTGACGTTAAGAGACAAATTGATTAACATTTTCAACACAGCGTCCAAAAAGTGAAGGAAATATTTCCGAAATTGCTTGATATCTGGAATCAGGGACAAAATTTACAAAAAAAAATTTTAGGAAATTTGTTCAATTGAGTGGGAAGGAAAGGGTTAAATACATATATTAAAATTAAACCTTTAAAATAGTAACTTTCAAAAAACATCAATGTCCATGAACTTTCTCTGCTCTCTCCCCTTTTTGTAATGTTATGTCATCATGCGAGAAAATAATGTGCTTAAGTGCAAGTAATGGATTTCATGCTGATTTTTTTTTTCTTATAGACTTGAAAATTTATATATAATGTACTTTTTTTATTCATACAAGTCAAGTCACGTGTATGACTCAGGATTCCAAAGTAAAAACCACACGTATTTTAAAATTAGAATTTGGCAGTCTTCCAAAACATAAAATTAAAGGAAAAAGAGTTATAATGCAATTGAACATGATAAATGTAGTGCAGAATTTAAATCTAATTATGGACTTTAAATAAAAATTGAACATAATTAGTCCCAATTTGTACTAAATGAGACTAATATTCAATTTTTGCCATTTGACATCTCATAAATCAGCTTGATTTGCTTGAATTGTGATTTAGAGTCATGAAGTCGCGCTTTTGATATCGATTTTTTCGTATTAACATCCCTAATTGAATATTCATGTTAAAGTTATGGCAGTTACATAAACATTAATAAATTATGTTCGATTATCGTTTAAGGGAAATCAAATGGTGTTTGGACAATGGTGGTTGAACATTTTTTGACTTTATACCAAAAATTATGGCAATCAAAACAGTAAAATTATTTTCAAATTGGATCTGGAATATAATTGTGAGACACCCTAAATGAGACCAAAAATAAAATGATGTCGAAAATATCCATCAGCACTATATTTGATTGGTCTTTGATTACAATGCACACACACGTACAGTACACACACACACATACACACATACGTTTAAAAGGGCATTGAAACAACCAAAATTATTGAGTATTGTTTAATTTTTATGTCATTAGCTTAGTTAGTAACTGAGATGCTTTAACTGTAATTCATTAGAAAAATCTCAATTATTTTGATTTTTCATATCTGAGTCATAAAAAATATGATTTTCGTTTCATTTTCTTTTAAATTTTCAGAACAACTTCTGGCATGTCACATTTAAACTCAATTCTCAGTAATTAAAGCCGCCACTTCGTGTTTATTTGCATTTTATTACTTGATATGATAAATTTTATGGCATGAAAAAAAACACACCCTGAAAAATTAAAATCATTTATTATTATATTTTATGCTTCATTTCACTTTTATCATTACATCATGCAATTATCGTGTTACTTTAAAGTTAAGCTCATGTCATGTCAAATGAATTTTAGCGCAAAAAAAATTTAATGTTAAATTTTAATGAGTTCCAGTGAAAGAGAAATTATTTTTTCACATAATTTGACTTTAAATTCTCTGAGTCAATAACGAATTTACACGTAAAATTTATTCAAAAAAAAAAACCTTCAAACTTACATTAATAATAATAAAAAATATCCGTTGATTTAATTATCACTTATAACTTAATAAGTTGTTAATAATTAAAGAATTACTCTGATTTAATTAAGATTTACTGTGTATTTGTTATAATATGAATATTTTTTTTATTTAAAGATAACTGTTCCGTTTCGACTGATTCACCCGGCGACTTGTACTGAACTGAGAAAAATTATGACTAAAGTGACAATAGAAGTGTATTGTTCAAGTCACACATACTCTATGTGTGTGTATTCGTGTGTGTTTTCCTAATAGAGATAATGGATTTAATTTTTTGTTTTTATTTTAATGGGCTGAACACAATGAACGTGAATTAGCACGATTTAAATTGCAATTTCAGAAAAATGGATAAAATGAATTATATCGATTAAAAAAAATTTAATTGATGTCTTAATTAGAATTCAATGCAAAAAAAAAAATAATAAAATTTGATTCTCATATAAGAGGCATAAAAAAGACCATCCCAAGACATAATGACACTACGCATGAACTCTAGCAATGCCAAAGACTTGAGCGTGCATTACAATTCAATTCAAGTCAACGTATGTTCATGTGTGATATAAATCGGATATGTGGAACACTAAACAATAGATAAAAAATGAAATAATAGAACTATTGACTAATAATTTTTCGTGATTCTCAGAATTCGATTATTATTATTATTATGAATTGTCATAGAAATTATGAATTTATTATTTAATTTATTTGCTTAAGGAATGTTTTCATTTAATGAATTTAGCATTAGAAAGCGCATTTCATTAATATTTTATATAAAAAAACACAAATATTTAAAATATAAATCAGTACTTTTAATTCCTGAATTGAAGCATTTAATATTTGTTCATTTTTTTGTGTGTTTTATGACATGATGACATTGAATTATATATTTTTTTTTTAATTAATTTGTCAAAGTAATTCAAGCAGAAAATTGTGTAAAATTTTAATCTTATTTAGATTGTGATCGTTGAGTTTTGACTTTAAATTAAAATTAAAAGAAATCAATTTAATAATGATATTGATCTTACGTTGATTTGATTGACTGAATTTCATCAAAATAAGATAATGGAGACGTCTGGTTTTTTTTTTATTGAAAATTACCTTGAATTGGTATAAGATCTCATTAAAAATTTTTAATTTATCTAATCAAGCTATTCAGAGTCACTGTCGGAATCCTAAGGAGATAGAGTCGATTCTGGGTCAGAAAATATTTGGTGTCATGAATTTTGGCCTTTCAGGATTTGTACGAGTCTATGAACGGCCGTAGAGCTATACCTTAAACGTTTCCAATAGCCAGACGTGAATTTTTTTCATATTATGAGATACTTCTGGGTAAATTGGACATTGGGAAATTTTTGTCACATTTCTGTCTATTTTGAAAAAATGGAAATATTGTGCGTAGTCAATCCGTCCGTCCGTCCGCCTGTTTTAATTTCAAATTGGTCGACTTGTCCGATACCACGGAAAAGCGTGGATCACAAAAAATGTTGCTAGACTGAAGTTATCAATTACCTCATCAACGATTTGTCAGCCTGAAGGAGTTTTTCTGACACTCTGTTCTCTTTTTGACACGCTCCAGGTATCATCAACGACTTTTATCCTGAATTTTTGTTCATTTTGCTGTTTATAATTTTTTTTCTCCGTGTAAATGCCAAAATCAGCCAAAAAAGGTCAAAATAAACTCTTAAATAGCCGATTTTATCTACATTGCTGAGTTTTCAAGAACATCAAATTTTTCCAATATCGTTCACGATCACGTTCCAAAACAAACGAGGCTCTTAGCTTTGAGTTTACAGCTGGTAGTTTTTGGCGTAGAATTTTTCAATGATTGTGAATGTGAATGAAAAAATGCAAATTTTAAGGCCGTTCGTTAAATCTGCAAATATCACTGGTGATTTGAACTTATTTACAGTTGAATTTCTCTGATGGTGTCATTTCAAGATTTTATTTACATTGCATGAATTTTAACGGTTAATGTCACTTATTATTGTCCAATAAAATATTTGATTATTCAAATAAAAAATCGTCGCCTTAATACGATTCTCGTACAAAGCATTGCATATCATTTTCATGTTAGTACCCGAATTGACCACCAGTTGTCCATGAGCAGCTGTCAGTTGTCAAATACAAAAAAAAACACAAATTTCATAGTCTCTGGAAAAATAAGCTCTACTTTAATTCCAAAATTTAATTAACAAAACTAACTTTTAAAAATATAAAAATAGCCTAAAAAGGAAGAACAAACCCTAATTTAGTGCATTTAATAGAAGATTATTTTACATATCCATATTTTAAGTAGTTAAAAACCATTTTAAACAATTTGTATTAACAAAAATTCTCTGTTATTATAACTCAAGTTATTTGGATCACAATTCCAAATAAAAAAAAAACTGTGTGTACGATAGTACGATATATGATAATTCTTTTTTTTTATATGAATGTTACATTGTTTATAAAGTGAAAAGGCATAAAATGATGTTCACATTTAAATATGAAAAAAATTAACAAAACAATTAGTATGCGAAACGAGCAAGACAAGTGAAAGAATTTCTAAAATAAAGCTGTAAATCAGTGTCAAAAATTAGGTGAAAATATTTTTTATTATAATGTGCATTGGATACACACCCTAAAAAATAATCACTGTATGAATTTCTTGTTTTGATCTGTGAAAATTAAAAATAATAATAATAATAATAAGATTTTTAAATGTAAAGTAAAATAAAATAACAATAATAGTCATAATGAGATAAAACCGCCTACATTAAACAAAATATTGGCAATATGCAAGAAAAATAATCGTTTAAATGTATTTTTGTATAAAAAAAACAAACAAAAAACGATAAAGAAAAATAAAATCAAGTGTTTAAATATAAATATTTTTATTAAAACAAATATTTTATGGTTGTATTAAAAAAAAACTGATAGACAAAAATGTTTCATTATTACATTTAACGTACACTGACCATGTATAAAATATGTGATATTCGTATAATGTTACATACGGTGTCTGGTTCTTTGCATTTTGCATAGTTTTAGTAAAAAAAATAAATATACGTGGAAATACAAAAAAATAAAAAATTAACAACATATATTATTATTAGTGGAGTAACGGTATCATTAGTGTGTGCGCGTATATTAATTTGGTTTGGCTCTCTATTAAAATATTACAGTTTTTCATTTGTGTTGATACAGAAAAGCAAAACAAGAAGCCAAAATGTTTAATTTTATGAAAAAGGATAGTGAAAAGACGGATAGAGATGAAAGAAAATCCATGAAAAGTAAAAAGAGTAAAAGAAAAGAAAAATTACCGTCTGGCATAACAGCAGATTATAGTTCATTTTTTGCAAATAGTGTTGGCGGTGGTGGTGGTGGAATGGAACTTGATCGTGGCACCGAAGAAATTCTAGCTACCGCAAATACCACGACTTACATTGATAGTAATGGAGATTTAGTTGA
Source organism: Culicoides sonorensis (assembly GCA_900002565.1). NCBI lineage: Eukaryota > Metazoa > Arthropoda > Insecta > Diptera > Ceratopogonidae > Culicoides > Culicoides sonorensis. The sequence continues at coordinate 1,152,831 of LN483358.1, forward strand.
AAAAATACATTTAACTTCCGCATCCATACAACACACAACACTTGTAGGCACTGGTGCAACAGCCATTCACTCAGACAGCTCAGAAACATCAAATCATTCAGCGACAAATAGCAAGGTGTGTATAACATTATCAAATATTTGTTGTTATTAGTATTTGATTTCACATAAAATGAGTCATTTTTTTGTTTTTTTTATTCAAATCGGGTTTTGAATGGACCTTCTCCATGAATTTAAATATTTTACTCGTACTAATAAAAAAAACAACAAAAAAATAAAGATACCGAAGTGATAATTGTCATTTTAGAATAAAAAAATTTCATAGTCAACTTGAATTGAAAAAAAGTGATTGCTTATGAAAGCATGACTTCATATGCTATTAAGATTTACCCACATTCATAATTGAATCAAGTTAATTTTGAAGAGATTGAAATAATTAACCACTTTTTAATTCAAAAAAATGCACTATAATAGCTTGTAATCGTTAATGTTTATAGGGTCAAGTCACCGATTTTCGTTACTTTAATGCAAAAATTTCAGAAAATACGCGATAAGGAGCAAAGTGGATTGGCATTCGTCGTTCCGGCAGCCCGTAGATATTCTTCTTCGAAATAACTAAAATTTTTAGACATGATCCTAAAATTAATTACTTAAAGGAAATTCGTATGAGCCTTTTTAAATAACAGGGTTAACATTCAATTTAACGGTTTTTTGACTATTTTTAGACTCTGGAGTCCAAATCGTTAGCCTTATCTCAAAACTAATGAGTTTAACCCATTAAGCGCCGCTGGTCGATTTTTCGACCAGTAACTTTGGAGCCGGATTTCTCCCAGAAGTTCTTAAAATATTTTCTTCAAATTTTCAACATAAATAATTAGACATGTTTAAAAGATGTCGGGCCAGTTATTTTCATTTTTCCGATTATCATAAGAAAATTATTAGCAGAAATAACATGAAAAGTCATGCAATTTTTTACTCTTCGTACAAGAATTCTGTACGTATTTCTGTGAGAATATACGAAACTTTTAACCGGCTCTCCTGTAAAATTTTTGTATGAAACTCAAAATTTTCATCGAGACGAAAAGTGATCACTGATACGCAAAGAACAAATTATAGAAGAAAATTTTGCTCTAAACTCAAGATTTCTAGGAGAGGCGGTTAATGCGTTAAGTTTATCCTCGTGAATTTAAATGCTTAGAACGAATATCCCTGCGTCGTTATTACGATAGACGGTGACACAACCCTAACATTATTTTTGTCCAACTTGTTTTGATAGAAACCAAAATGGGGAAATCTACTTATAATTATCTAATTCATTTGCGTTTCAATAAAATTTGCTAATGAATCAACAAAGAAACTGCGAATAAAGTGATTTTTCATTTAAATGATGATCAATTCAATCCATATGAGGATTTGTGGTTTTTAAATTTTTGGTTCTTTTAACCCGAATCGGCCTGGAAATTTCAAATTTCGATTAAAACTGTGACCGGCCAATTTTGGTTAATATTTTTTCTTAGTATTGGACTGAACGAACCACTTCATTTTAATCAACTTCATACCCTTTTTTAATTTTAATTTTATTTCATTCAATTTCCCATACAGCACATTACCTTCCTTAATTTCAAATTAAATTCACTTCATAGCCAAGACCATATCAAACCTAACAATCACTTACCGAAATAAATATTTATCCATAAATTACACATAATTTACATTAACCTATCAACAGAAAACTAACTTCCGACTAGACTGCTGCTTTTCTGTGTATGTTTGTTGTCTTACTATTTTATTTACTATAAGAAAGGTCATGAATTATTGCATGAACTGTAACGATAGTAATCTAGAAACAGAAAGTGCTAACAATACAAGTCATGTCAGCTACTGTGTTTGTGTGTATGCTTATAGTAATTTTAAATTTTATGCTATAATCTGTCGTTTTTTTCATTTCAAAACATTGTTATTTTTAATTCATATTATATGAAGAAAAAAAAATTTAATGTCTAATATTTTACCACAAATTAAATACATTTTTATATGAACATCAGCTTGAAACTGGGTCTCAGTCATGCAAACACCACATATGTGTGTGCACGTGTATGTAATTCAATGTACACGATGCTTGTGTAATAAAACATTCCATTGAGTGCATAATTTTTCCGTATTATTGTTATTATTTATTCTGTTTCGTAATTTCATTTTATTATTTCTTCTCTCTATAAAAAAAAATCAAATGAATTAATTTCATTATTATTATCTAAACATCGAAACTGGACTACAATCACAGTACACAGTCTGTGGTAATACAGCACCCAATTCACACAATGATTAGATTTCAATGATACTTGTTTTCTCATAGCAATGTTACAATTCAATTAAATTCAGTTCAAAAGACTTTAATACAAGCAATTTTGTGGTCAAATATTAATTTAGAGCAAATTAAATGATACACCACTGTCCTAGAAATTGATCGCCAGATTATTTTAAGATTAAATATTTATCCATCAGAAATTGATTCAGGTGATTATTTTAAATATTTTTTTTACTTAAATGGATTTTGATATGTAATCGGTAATTTTATTTTATTATATTGATCTACTTGTATTAATATTATTATTTTTATATTGAAGCGCTTATATGATTATTATGTTACGGTATATGACACTGTCTCAATCATCTCCATGTATGTTTAACAAGTAATAATAGTTTGTTTTGTAATTTTATTTCATCTATCTTTAAATATATTTGATCATCATCGTTAATATGATCGTCATGGTGTCATGGTATTGCTCGATTCAATGGTGTGTGTGTTAAAAATATTCTGTTTTTGGTTAAAATTCTATTATAAATCATGGGTCGATGAATTATAAATTGCTCAAAACATGTATGGTGTTAATTTTTTTTTGTTTCTTTCTTTTTTTTAAATTTTTATTACATGTTATTCGTAAATGTCTGTTAAAAATAAAATTAAATGAACATGAAATTGAAGATTATTAGTCAAATGTTATTTCTTTTATACGGCATTTTACATCCAAAAATTATTATTATTGACTTTATGACTTTATTAAAAAAAAATTTAAAAAGAAGAATATAAATCAATAAAGAAGCTTTTTTTCTTTTAAAAAAAAAGTATATTATGATGATTTATATGAAAAAAGAAAGAGTAGATTTAAAAATTTTTTTTTATTCTATTGTGTTTTTTTAAGATAATCTCATTTTTACTATTTAAGACTTTCACCGAGTCGTCAATTTAATGAAATTTAACGTCACATTTCCAAAATATAATTCATAATGACAAATTATTTTAATTTTTTTGTATGAAATATAAATCATTTTAATATCAGATGTGAAAATCAACACAAAAATTTACATTATTTACTGTGGATTAACTTGCATGTGTAAAAATTGAATGTGAAGTTGGAGACGCTTGGAATTTTGATAATGGGGTTTAAATTTTACAAATAAAGAGAGGAATTGAGTGATGCAGGAAGAATAACAGAAAAAGAGGGAAAGAGAGTGTTAGATTGAGAAAAGGATTGCTTGAGAGAGAGAAAAAGATTGAGTGAGAGAGAGAAAATGATTGAGTGAGAGAGAGAAAAGGATTGAATGAGAGAGAGAAAAGGATTGAGTGAGAGAGAGAAAAGGATTGAGTGAGATAGAGAAAAGGATTGAATGAGAGAGAGAGAAGGATTGAGTGTGAGAGAGAAAAGGATTGAGTGAGATAAAGAAAAGGATTGAATGAGAGAGAGAAAAGGATTGAGTGAGAGAGAGAAAAGGATTGAGTGAGAGAGAGAAAAGGATTGAGTGGAATGGAGTCTAAATTTTACGATTAAAGAGATTCCTCTGACAACTAAAGAGAGTGAGGCAGGAAAAATAAGAGAAATCAAAAAAGAGGGAGAAAGGATGAGAGAGAGTGAAAGAGATAGTGAGAAAGTGAAAATGGGCATTCAATTTTTTTTTAGTAGTTGCCGGTGCAAACTTTACAATCATAGTAATGTTTTTTTTAGCATGACTAAATTTTTGCTTGAAAAAAAATTTATATGAAATATCGATAAAAATGTCATATATTCGGAGAAGAATGTTATCTCGATTTTTTTTTGTTATTTGTTATCATATTTAATCGATTCAAGGAAAAATTTCTATTATTACTGTAAAAATGTTTTTATTTACGACTCAAATGATCACATTGTCAAACATTTTTATGAGCTCTTATCATTATAATTGATTTTATCTCTAAATTATAATTTTTTTTACAGAGAGTATTACCACCAATACCACCTCGACCCCCTAAACGAGGTATTTTGAAAGGGCCTCGTGTCAACATCACCAATATAGCTGAAGAAACCGATTCCCGGACACTTCTCATGCGTAATACCTTACAAAATGAGTTAATTGCTTACCAGAATTTAACAAATGATCCAAATGCACCCAATGATTTAAATAATTTACGGGATTTTAATGACGAATCAAATCAATCACCACAAATGCAGCATTTAAATGTCATGACATCACCATCACCGAGTGCAGAAAGTTTAACTGATACCACAAATTCCTCATTTGCAACTCCTCCATTTTCGTTGAGTCCTGTTGGCGAGTCCCAAGGTTACTATCCCTGGGCACGCATACAAACATTTGAAGATTTGAGTTTGCCATTACCACCAATTCGTTTAGTTTCGTTACCACCACCAAGAGAATTAGTTATCAAACGACAGAAAACATTGAGAAATGATTTTGGATTTAGTTTGAGGAAAGCAATTGCATTAGATCGATCTGAATCTTTGATGTTACCAGTATTGAAACCTGTTATATTTGCCGAGCCTGGTGCAGGTGGTGGCTCGACAGGATTATTACCAGGCGATCGATTACTTAAAGTTAATGGAAAATCAGTTGAAGATTTGCCACGGGAAACAATCATTGAAGCGGTAAATTGAATGTCAATTAAATTAAATTAAAAAACTTTAACACATTTTTTTAAATTTAATTTAGATTCGTAACAGTGGCGATACACTAACAGTTGTTGTCCAACCAGTAGCTGAACTTGTTGAATTGTCCCGTCGATGCATGGTCACAACACCATCGTCCGATGAAACAGATAAAAGTGCTGTAAATGTATCAGATTGTAATACATTGCGACGCAGTGCAAGTAAACGATTCAAGGCAGAGGTAAGTCAATGTTAACGGTTTTTTAATTTGAAATTTAAGCGACGACACGAACCACGAATTGACTTTCATTCATGGAAATGACTATATTTTTACTATCATGATGTATTCGTTTAGTTTCATTCATGTATTTCACGTTTACTCGCAATATAAAAAAAAACTTATAATGAAAAAATGTAAACAAACATGCATTTGAATGAGTTACCTCAACTCACAATACATTTAAACCGGCTTTTAAACGTAATAATAATAAAACATCAGTAGAAGTTTAATATTTGTGTTTTTTTTCTTATTTCAAGTCAACATTTTTAATATGATATAGAAGGAAAAAAAATTAATGTTTTTGCATTAAAAAAGTGTGACAACTCCCAGGTTGTAAATTTAACACACAACTTGATAGAATTTTTACGAGTTAGCTTTTATATTTGCAATAAATTGATTATTATGTTTTTTTTCTCTTGTAATTCTTACATATTTTTATTTTCATTTTTAACGTGAGTGCATATTATTAAATATTTTGTTTTGTATGAAGGTTTGATTAAAGTAGTGAATTATTTATGTTCTTGCAAATTGTTTTTGATCAGTTAAATGACTTAACTGAAATTCTGGTTTTATGTTAAAAAATTACTGTTCTAATTCAAGTTTATTTCTTGTTAAATTACTCATGATTTTTTTTTTGTATGTTTAGTACCATGGTTCATAAATAAACATACTCCAAAAATTTATTGGTTTAATATTTTGTAAAAATTGAAATTAAGCGAGCGACGGAAATCGAGAAACAGTTTTTCAATTTCAAATTTTAATCGAATATCATTTCAATTAAATTTATATGAAAATGAGATGAGAAATTCTAGTCACTGGATGGTTAAGGAAAGTGCATTTCAATCGGATTCAGTTAAAAAGAAATGTTTTTAAATTTAAAATGAGAGTATTTAAGAGCTGGATCTGAAAGAAAAAGTGTTGAAATATTTGAAAATTCGAAAATTTTGGACTTGTAACGGTTTTTTTTTTACCTTTACCGAGATCTGAAGTTCAAATCTTGAGCCTGATTCAAAAATTTGTTAGCAAAAGTTGCTCGACTTTCTAGCCGATAGAGAGATAAAAGTGCTGAGTGACCTTTTAGGCCCTGAAGCACAAGGCCTGAGACCTACCTCAAAGTTCGCAATTCCTCAATTTCTTTTTCAACAAACAAAACAGACGTCGTTCCATGAGCCATTCCGAAGCTATCAAGTGATAGCAAGGCAAAAGGACATTTGAAGGCACTGAAACGCAAATCATGAGCTCAACACCATAACTAATGAGTGATGGCAACCTCTCATAAGCTTCGTTTTCCATTAATGTCCGATGGGCCGTGAACGTCAATCTCGAAATTTCAGGGACCAAAATTAGACAAATCGTCTTCAAAAGTGCATTTTTTCCAACAAAATGCACTTTACAAGAAGAAATTATTACTGTAAAAATAATAAAAAATATAATTAAAGTTATAAAATTGTAACACATGAATGACACATTTAATATCATAAAATTTTTATATTGGATAACATCAGAGATGCACCGCCAAACATTAATTAATATGCGTTACACATTTTATTTAAGTGACTGTCGCATAAATTAAGAAAAAAAATTATATTAAAAAAATTAATATAAATGAAATGTTTTGCATTTTGTTTATCTATGTTTTTATGAGCTTTTAAATGTATTTTCATAGGAAAAACTATAAACAAATTAAAAATGGTGATAACTTTTGGAACTGAATCATATTTATGCATATCTTGAACTTTAAATAAATTTATCAAATTTCAGATATTGAATAAATTTTAAAGTAACTTATGATTTTGTTTTGTAACCTCTGTAACATTATACAGCATCTTTAAATAAATATCAATTGTGTAGGAAGTGAATTTATTGATATGATGTGTTTCAAAAGTGCATCATTTTAAATGAGAAAAAAAAATAAATTGGATTTTAAAGTGTGGATCCCAATAATTTAGTCAACATGCCATGACATGTGAGTGAATTTAATTAAAAATTCAATTTTTCCTTTAAAATTATATCCAAAAATAGTCAATTTCTATTAAAATGATCAAATTTGATTCAAATGAGACCGCATGGAAGCCATTTCAACTGAATTTTACCCTTAAGTGATTTTTTTATTTATCAAATATCAAAACAATCCAAAAAATTCATTCAAGCAAGACTATTTTTTTTATTTTTTGATCCAAATAAATGCATTTTTGATAAGATTTTTGATTGAAATTCCGTTCCGTTAAAATAAAAATAAAATAATTGGTTTCGATTATTGACAAATGACATTTGGACAATATTCTGGAATATCATCATTTGACGATGAAGAATATTCAATAAAATACCGTTAAATTTTGTTATGACTAAAAATAACAAAAAAAAAAAACAAAATTGATTTGAAATTGGATTACTTATGAAAGATAATCCCAGACAAATACAATAAAAATACTCATACACAACAAAATGAAGTTTTTCTTTATAAGAAGTTTTATATTTTTTGTGTGTTAAAAATAGAACGAAAAATGTAGGTTTATGCGTTTTTTTGCTTCATTTAAACACATTTTCACTAATGGAAAATGTTCTTTTCTAATTTAATTTGTTTTTTAATTTTTCAAATGAAATATTTTCTTCAAATAAACGTGAAAATGTTAAAAGAAAGTGTTTAATCTTCAATTTTAGAGATGAAAATGAAAGGAAATGAGATATTTTTGCTCTAATTTCATTTCCATGACAACGATCACTTGATTTACTTATTTGCTCATGTCATCACCCTCTGCAATTAAATTCAATTTAATCATAATTTGCTATATTACAATGTTTGTTTATTGTTGAATAATGTTAACATCGTTTTAAGAGTGATTGTCTTTTCATTGAACAAAAAAAAATGTTATACAATGATTTTTCAGTCAAATAGACAGCTTTGACGACAATAAGAGTCAAATAATCATAAATTAAATACTTGACCAGATGGTGCACCACTAAAATTTGTTTGTTTTAATGACTTTCACTTGTTGCTTAGATGAAATAAAAAAAGTCAAAGACATAATGCTGTGATCGTAAATTCCAGTAGTTAAGTACAGTTGTCATTACAGTGCAAAGAGTTAACATGCATGCCATTGATTATGACAAATTTGTATTGTAATGACATTAATCAATATGTGTTATTTAATTTTTTTTTTATTTTTTTTTATTTGAGTTGAAATTGAAAACTTAATTTAAAATGTTTATCAAAAATTGTCATTCACTTCAAATTTTTTTTTTTTAAAAACGTTGCTTGAACTGAAAAACGAGAGTGCATTTAATCAATTGATGAAATTTTGTTTGACATTTCTTAAGGGTCACAGCCTTGAAATTCTTTTCGTTAAGTTTTTTTTGTCAATTTAATCTCGATAGACCTCACACAAAGAAAATTGTTCAGATTCAGATTCATAGACGGCTATTTCGGGACTGAGCACCATTCGATTTTACCATTCAGGCAACGCAGTGATCGACTGGCTCATGGCTCTCGAGACTCAATCTACCAGTTTTAGCATTGATAGTCCATCATACCGTGATACAAAGGGTATTTTGTTCATTTGATACCTGTAAATAGAAGAGATTTTGTTTAGTCAAGTAATTTTTACTAATTTTTTAACATATTTTTATTTGCCTATTTAAAAATCATGGTACCATTATGCAGCTAATTTCAATTTTTATCGACAAAAAATGCTCTTTTGAGGTTATTTTGGATTTGTCGGTCTATCTGTATATCATTGAATTTCTGAGAATTTCCTGATTTCAGAAATTTCAAAGATCACAAAGCAGCTCGTATGTAAATGAATCGCCCAACACTGCGGGGTGATTTGCGGGACATTTTCTAGTCAAACTCTAAAATTTCATTAAAATGCACTTCCACTAACCATTTCATTACTTTTTTTTTTAAATTAACTAATTTTTTTTTTGTGTTAATACTTTGTCAATTCAATTCAACATAACGTTTTTGGCTCAACTTACATACAAAATAACCAGCATGACCTTCACTCGCCTTCACATATTCAAATATTTGCGTGGATTGGTAAAGTTAACCACAAATAGAGTTATTAAATAGTTTAATTTCCTTCCTTAACAAAGCAATGAATTAGCGCCAGCAGGCAAATTCGGAGTTTTGGGTGAACACGCACGTTCTTAAAAAAAATATAGCAGGACAATTGCATATCCATTTCGCATTTAATCATTGCCATCATTTTGCGTTGCATTCGATTGATTATTATCGTGTTTTTCTGATTCACCACCGTCTTGAATTGTGATATCTGATAATTGTTCGAAAAATGTTATGTCCGAAAAATTTTGATGTTCGAAAAATTTGATGTCCGAAAAATTCTATGTTCGAAAAATTTTATGTTAAAAAAATTTTGATGTTCGAAAAATTTTGATGTTCGAAAAATTTGATGTCCGAAAAATTTTGATGTTCGAAAAATTTGATGTCCGAAAAATTTTATGTTCGAAAAATTTTATGTTCGAAAAATTTATGTTCAAAAAATGTTATGTTCGAAAAATTTTATGTTCGAAAAATTTTGATGTTCGAAAAATTTTATGTTTGAAAAATTCTATGTTCGAAAAATTCTATGTTCGAAAAATTTTGTTGTTCAAAAATTTTGATGTTCAAAAATTTTATGTTCAAAAAATTTTATGTTCGAAAAATTTTGATCTTCGAAAAATTTTATGTTCGAAAAATTTTGATGTTCAAAAATTTTATGTTCAAAAAATTTTATGTTCGAAAAATTTGATGTCCGCGAAATTCTATGTTCGACAAATTCGAAAAACGCACTTTAATTTTTTTTGTAATTATTTTTATTCATTTAAAATTTCATCTTTTAATTCAAAGCGCAACGGTTCTTCTCATAACATTTGAAATCAATTTAACATTTTGAAATACATTAAACATTTTAATGCGCGCACCCAGCGGAATTTTCTTACTACAGAAGAATTTTTATTCTAATTTTTATCTTAGTATTAGTGTTCCAAAGAATAAGATCGTTGAAACAAATGTACGTGCATACCATAAGTGTTCTATGGTGTATGCTCAAATTTAATAGATACTCGTGTATCCTGTGCAGACATTTCTGAATAATTTTTAAAATAAAATAATGCCGCAAAAATTTTAATTCTGTAAATTTTGCAATTAATTATTATTTACTTGTTATATTAATGCAAATGAAAACATTAAATGATGTTTTACATGTTTATAATAAAATAATCACTCCAAACGTTTTCAATCACAAAAATAATCAGGGTGGGACACCGATGAGGCTTTTTTTGTGTATTTTTTTTATTTTTAGCTCCCTATAATTTTTTTCAAATTGCTTATTTTCAGAAATTTAAATATGGTATATTATCAAAAATAAATCAAATTTTTATTATCAGAACAAATAATATAATATTTCATCATATTTTAAATATTTACTTGTTTAAAACGGTAAAAATGACAAAAAATGACAAAATTCTCCCATACATAAATTGAAAGTAATGCCCTATTGTTTTGTGTACACCCAAAACAAAAAACAAATCTTTTGACCATAAACTATGAGACTGATAATGAAAAAAAAAAATTTTATGATAAAAGATAAAAATTTATCATGGGAAATCGGGCTTTCAAAGTCACACATTTCTATGATTGTCTGTAATGTTATTAATACCTGAAAAGAAACATGTTTTAAACTAATAATTAGTTGTTTAATTCATGAAACTGAAAAAATATTGTAATAATTACAATAACAATAAGTAACAACAATAAAAGTAAAGGCGTTGCACTCGCGCATTTATTAATAAATTCATTATATTCATTTTTTTGTTGCTGTTGTTGTTTTTTTTCTCTCTCTCTAAGTCTGTAAAATAATAATTTAATTTAATTCAAAAAAAAAATTAAATTTATCTATTGTATTCTATCTCCGACTAACATTAAAACATATATTATTAAAAGTTTGACAATGGGTGCAATTTGAATTTGACAAAAATTGAATTTAATTTTTTTTGCTTATAGCTAAAATATTGTGAATTATTAAATTGATTTTGATTTAACTTAAGATTTATTATTTGTAGCGTTGCACAATGTTTTGTTATTTTACTTCTAATGTTGCAGCCCAAAATCACATTAAAAAAATTATTCATATGAATTTAAATTTATAAAATAAAATAAACAAACAGGAAATATGTAACACATTCTCTTCACGCATAATTGAAACGAGACTTTTTTTTTTCGTGAAAACATCAAACACTGATATTAATATTAGTAATATAATAAAATGATGTTAGAAATGCAAGTTGTACCTAAAACTGGGTGAGGTACACCGAAAAAAGTTTAAAAATAATGAAAACAAAATTAAAATATTATTTTGTCTCTCTTTAAATTGTTAATACTAAGTATTAGAAAAAAAAATACAATTGCATGTTTTTGTGTATTTTTTTTCGTTTAAACTTCTTTAGAGTTGAATTTTAGTTGACATACACTCACACACATCATATGACTGTGAAAAGATAAAAATATTACAAATAACTTTTGTTTTATTATGAAGTTTACTTACACTAGTTTCTGTTGATTTACCTACAAAGAAGCTGTCTTCGGAATATTTATATGCAGTTTTAGTGTATATTTGGTACTATTAGTTTTGTGTTATTCTAAATAGATTCAGCGACTTCACGTATGTTGAATGTGTACTAGATATAGGTAAAATACACGTCTTTATCTTTCTTTTCAGTATTTTCTTCTGTATTTTTATTATTATTTTGTTTTATTTTATACGTGGAATCTAATGTGACACACTCATTTGTATGTTACAGCTGTTTTCAGTTAAAGTGTGTGTGGATTAGAGTGGAACATGTTTTGATTGAAGAAATTTTTATCGTATTTTTGCGATTATTAAAATTAAAAAAAAAGTTTTTTTGACAGCTTTTATGGACTTTAATTTTTTGAACAAGTAAGTAAAGTAAACTATGGTAGAAAATCGATTTTTTCGATTTTTGAATATTTTAAACCATTTTCAAATTTTTTAATGAAATAAATCGCAAAAATCAATTTTTATGGTACTCTGGTTCAAATAAACCACTATTTTTGTTCTGCAAAGTTGTTGCTAATAAAATAAGCTACAATGTTTTCTTTGACCACTTTTAAGGTTTTCATACAAAAGTATTGAGAAATTGACCACACTAAGTTGAGCATTTTAAAAATGGCGAATACATAAAAAATCGTTGTTTGTATGAAAACTTCAATTTTTTGTATGCAAACACTAAAAACAATATATGAAAAATTTGCTTTATTTTTCAAAATGTTAAAGTTTTCAGAAGAAGCTGTATGTCTATTCCTCTTGGAAAAAAAATTTCCCATATAAATCAACCATTTTTCATGTATTCGCCATTCCCAAAATGCTCAACTTAATTTGAACAGATTTTGGATGATTTCTCAATTTTTTTGTATGAAAAGTCAAAAAATGGTTCAAGAAAACATTTTTAGTTTAGAGCAACAACTTTGCAGAACAAAGTGAGTGATTAATTTGATTAAAAAATGATTTTTGGGATCTAATTCATTAAACATTCTAAAAACGGTTTAAAAAATTCAAAAATCGAAAAAAAATTATTTCTTGGATTACCAAAAAAGATCCAAATAAGATTCAGTTGTTTCAGACGAAACATAAATTGCGTCCAAAATCATGTACAGCAAAAAAAAATAACCCCATTTATATCCAAAAAACAAAAAAACGACCCACCCTTAGGTAATATCTAGACAATCATATGCTACAACTTGTACGTTTTTTTTTTATTTCTTTATAATACTATTTTTTTTATTATGTATATTTATTTTAAACTTCTCAACTTCAAAATTAAAGTTAGGTATCTCAGTTTAATTTTAACATCGTCCGAATCAAGTCTCGTGCATTAGCATTTTAATCGGCATTCGGTTAAAATTTGTTTATTAATCCAAACATATTTAAATTAATATAATTTTGTTTTTTGAATTGCCTCAAGTGAGGAGAAAAAAAAAATAAAAAAAAATAATTATCATTCAATATACTGCAAAGAAATGCAAATTTAACGTTATCATTATCAATGTGTGTCAATCTAATTTGTTTTGTTAATTTAGTATAATTTTATTTGAAATTCATAATAATTATTATATAACTTCATATTATTATAATAAAAAATTATAGATAAAAAAAATATTAAATTATTATTTATTAATAAAATGTGTAAACAAAGATCTTGATAAAATAATTAATAATAATAGTGTTTAATATTAATTTAATAAAAGACTGTGGTTATTGATTAAATTAAAACAAAATTAATAGTATCGTGATCGTTTTAATGGAAAAAAAATAATTATCTTAGACAGATTAAATGTCCATAAGGTTGTTAAAATAAAATTCAATTAAATTTAAAGAAATTGAATCGAAATTAATTTTTTTTAAATTAAAAAAAAAATTTTATATATGAATGAAGGTCAAATAAAGTGCAAGGTGAAAAAAAGTGCAAATAATGTTTTGTATTTATAAGGGAGATAATTTTGAAGCACATCTGTTGTTAAAAATTAAATTTATCGGGTTTTTTTAATGGATTAATTTATTTTCTTTTTTTTTTGTTCATATTTTTGAATTTTAATGAACATAAAATTGGATTTTAACTCAATAAAATTTAAGAAAAAACTTTTATTGATGTCCTTTTCATATAAAATCTTAAATCATGATAAGATTTTATTAGATTTTTTTTTATTTAATTTTATTAACGAGAAGAATAATAAAGTTTTTTTTTGTGTTATGTAAACATGAATGCTGTCCACGTTTCCTTGAATAAATGTGTTTATTTGTATTTATTTTCAGTTATATGATGATATTTTTATTGAAATGGAAATATAAAGAAGTGAATTATGCCCAAAATTATGATTCATCTCATGCATTTGGACTTAAATATTAATTCTATTGAAATTTTTTAATAAATGAAAAAAATTGTGATGTTTGTTAAGATGACATAATTTTGTGTATGTTTTATGTGTTATTTTTTTATGATTATTTTTTTTTGATTTCGAGATGTTTCATTGATTTCAATTTGGGATCTAAAGATGCTGTTGGCTTATAGAGAATTTCGATTATTTTGAGCCAAAGAGAATAAAAACTGAAAGTACGTTCACTAGTACAGAGAAAGGAAAAAAAGAGAGACAGCCCGATGAAGAGTAAGAGAGAAAAACACAAACACAGTAAAACACAAAGCCAGAGAGAGAGCCAGATGGAGAGAGAGAGGGCCAGATGAAGAGAGAGAGACAGCCAGATGAAGAGAGAGAGAGAGCCAGATGAAGAGAGAGAGAGTCAGATGAAGAGAGAGAGAGTCAGATGAAATGAAAGTAAGAGAGAGAAAAAAAAAAGTAAAGAGAAATTGAAAAAAAGACTGATTGAGAGAGAGAGAACAAATGAGAGAGGAATGCACAAAGAATGTAAAATAGAGAGAAAAGAGAGAGGTTGATTCACAAGTGGAAATTTAAGAGAGGAAAAGAAGAGAGTTGCAAACTAGAATACAAAAGTTTTAAGAGCAAACTTATGACAAGAAATTAAACGGTTTTTTTGATAATTTATTCAAATTTAAATGTTATACATAAAAATGTCAAATAAAACCACTCAACCTCATATTTTTCTATTTATATCAAATTAATTCACTTATTTTAACACTTTTCTATAAACATAACATTTTTTTCGCATTTCATAAAAAAAATTATCATATCCCAAAGTCTTTCATCTCAAGCGATTCTAAAGCAAACAAAACGAATTTTATAATTTTTTCCCCCAAAATACAAACTGTGATCACGTTTATCAAATATTTACTTTAAAATCTTTAGTTATTTTAACTGAAATTAAGAGCAATTTGAATGTAAATTAACAATAACCAAAGATTATTTATATAAAATTAATTTTAATTTGACTAAAAATAACAATAAAATTAACATCATTTCGTGTGAGATTCAAACAAAAATTCTTTCAAACCTGATTCTTTCAGTTAAAGTTAGAAACGATTAAATTTAATGTTAATAGTCCAGTACATTAATTATAATTATTTTTTTTTGTATTTTATTTCAATAAAACAGACACCGAAACAAAAAAAAAATAAAATGCATTTAACTGTTTTACTGACCAACTAACATATTATTCATTATTATTTATTCTGCCATTAGTCTGGTTCTTGTACATAGAAAATTCATCTTATCATCAAATGTATATTAACTTCTTTTCTTAAACGAACGAGTTACTTTGAAAAATAAATGTGTTTAATTTGTTTTTTTTATGATAAAATTAAAATGTAAATGGATTTATATGCAAAAAAAAAAATAAGAATAATAATTACTTTTTAAAAGTGGTGGAGAGTTGTTGCAAAATGTAGTCTGTTTGTTTTAAATGATTTTTTTTTTATTGAAGTGTGTCTTGATACCGTTTTAAATGCACAATCTATTGAACAAATTAATAATAATTTGCAAATTTAAATTATGATTATTAGTATTATTATTGGATAAAAAGTTATAATTATGATTACTTTTTTTTTATTTTAATATTTTTAAAATTACTGTTCCATTGAAAAAAGTTGCAAATTGTGTTTAACTTCAAGTTCAAGAACCGAAAATTCCACCTGCTTAGTGATTATGATCCATTTCATTTCTCTTTGATGATTGTGAGTGTGTGTTTTTTGAAGTTTATCGGAAAGTTTCCATATTTTTTATGAAGTTTTTAAACTCATCAGATGCAATGCTGGAGTTAGTATGAAATTTTATAAACTCAAAAGTCCTGTTTTTCGATTCCTAAATTTGAGTTAAAGCCTAGATAAAGATTGCGCTTGCTTGGGAATGGCAAGAAAAAAGCTTAGGCCTTTGTGCCACCTGTGAACTTTCCTTCGATGGCAAAAAAGTTCCATAGGTCAATTTTTCAATTTGATTTCCATTTAAACTCATTTAAATTTATCACTCATCCTGAGCCACAAGGACATTTAAGGTCTGAATTTTCAATTTATTGACTCCAGAAGACTCTGACACGGATATTTTCACCATTTTTTCCCACTGGTAGAAAATTCACAATCATGAAATGAGCCCTGTTAATGAGAATCTTCGATTTTCACACGGTCAAACGCATAACTTCCAGAAATTTTTCAAAATACACTAAAAATTGACTTAATTTTTATAAATCAGAACTTTTCTAATTCAATTCATGCATTTTTTTTTTTAAAAATTGTAAAGCAGTCATATAATTCAATACGAACAATATTCGACAAAGAGGTCAATCAAACACACCTCCACACTTTTTTTTTGCAAATTAAACCATTTTTATTTTTTTATATGTAATATTAATTAAAGAGACTACCAAATGTCTACTTTAACAATTACTTGAATCAATTTAAATTCGAGACCAGGTGTCATAACGATATTACTGTTATGAATGTAATTTTGTATGCACAAAACAATTATGACAGATTTATGAAAATAAAAAATACATACACCTTCTCACCTACATCACAATAATTGTAATGATCATACTAATAATAAGAAGAAATAACAATAAATACACGAAATTAGACAGTGTTTGTAATGAAAATGAAAAAAAAAAATCTATTGAAGGTCATTCTGAAACGTATTTTCGCTAATTTTTGTCGTATTTTGCAATTTTAATGTGAATTACATGTAATTGAGCCCTCATTTTAAATTAAAGAGGTGCGGTTAATGTGTGAATTTGTAGTTAAAAATAATAACGATAATCTTTGTCACTTACAACAAACCAATTTGAAATTAAGTCGATTCAATGAACTTTAATTGAAATGTGCTTCAAAATTATTACCTCATTTAATTGATATGTTAGGAATCGTAAAAAGAGACATAATATCAATAAAAAATAATAATAAATAATAATTTTAAAAACATGGCTTTCAATTTTTCAAGCTATGCAAATTACGTATGTGACTTAAATCAATAATTACAATAAATAATGATAAATTTATGCAAGAAATTATAATTAGAATTGAAAATGATTAACAGTGTTATGATGAAACATGAAATAATAAAAAAAATACATGTAAAAGTTATCAGTGACTAATCCATCATTGTTAATATTCATAACAAAAAAAAAATATTATTCAAGAAATTGAAGGAGAACTTGATTCAAGTCAAATTACAAGAAAAAAAACACAAAAAAATTAATTGTAATGGCAATGTATCATCTACAAAAAGCATTTGAAAATTCATTGAGAGCTTCGTCATACGAAAGACCACCAACTTCAAATGGAACACCATTGAAACCGGAAATTCACAGAGGCTGTACAGGAAAAGCACATGCATGTGGAACATTGAAAAATAAAAAGTTAGTTCCAGAAAAGCCACAAAGGAAAAATAGTGTGAGTTCTGAAACGATAAGTGATAGTGGATCTGAGGGATCATCGTCACTCAATTCAAACAGTGCTGAAAGTAGTCAAACCCAAGCTAGTAGTCGAGATACAAGATCTCACTCAAAATCGAGACGCAAGACAACGGATAACAATCACTTGGCACCATCAGATGAAGTTGATAAGTCATTGCAACGTCCACGCCTCGCCAGTGAGGGTGACGACAAACTCATTGTACCAAAGCCAAAACGTGAATCTCCAGGAAACTTTCAGAGAAGTTCCAGTTTTCGCATGCCTCGTTCTAGTCCAAGTCCATCTCCGAGTCGTCCGCCATGGAATTCAAATTTGGGTAGAAAAGACTTTTCACCAAACACTAAAATTGAAGTTTATAGCAGAGGTAAATCCCCAAATGTCAGTCATCTGCGTCGTGGTGGCTCGTTTAGAAGAAAACTCGAAGGAGTGAATTGGCTCAACATTTGGGAACAGTCATTGGGACAAAAGTCAGATGGTGCTAATTTTAAACATCTTGACAAGTTACTTGAATCCAAGGTAAATTCAATATTTGAATTAGATAAATAATAAAAACAAAAAAAAACTCAATTTCAAAGATAAGCGTTTCACGGTTTTACTCTAGTACAATATCTGCAAAGGTAAATAAAGAGACTATGTGACGTTCAAGATAAAATTAATAATAATTCTCAGACTCAAATGAAACGTGTGTTATACAAAATGTATAAATTTTAATGTTTTATCTTGATATTTCGATAATGATGATTATTGCAACAATAAACGAAACACGACGCCAATTTATTTTAATAATTTTTGTATTTTGCTTTCAAACAGCTGAACAATATGATAAAGTAATAAAAAAATAATAACAATTATTGTTGTTTTTATTTGAAATCATAAGAAGCATGTAGATTAAATCTCAAAAAAAATTCAATATAATAATGTTTTGTTTGTTAAATTGAAAATTAGAGTGCAATTTACACGTGGGCACTTCAAAAATTACGTCTTCAGAAACCGATATGCCAAAAATTTGCCTTGAAACGACTTGGAATTGCATTGAATGCCATATCAATGTGGAATTTGGTGTCTAATCATCAATTTTAAATTCATCAAGACAAATCTTACATGAAAATTAAAAAAAATTCTGTCATTTTCTTATGTAATTTTTCCCTAAACGACATTTTTCTTCATTTTTTTGAATGTCACGTTCAGAGGAAACCTAAAAATACAATGAAAACACAAATTAATGCAATTAACGCATTATTAATAATCCCATGGACGATTAGAAAAAGCAAACATGAAAACAATTTCATTAAATTCTGTCTAAAAATGACATTTCATATGAATATTTAACAACATTTTTGTTGAACCGGAAAGAGAATTACTATTTTTGGATATTTAATTTATGGAATTCATTTTTCCTTTGTTGAAATTTTCTTTTCTTTATTTTTTTTGACAATATTTAATTTCAAAGCAATTTGAAACAAAGTATCATTTATAAATGCATATGAAAGAAAGAAATTTTTTTGAGGTTTGGCGTGTCTTACGTGTGTGCTTGTTTTTCTTTCAAAATAAAAATAAAATCAACAATCATAACCAATATTTTTTTTTCAATATGAACTTTCTAGTATTTTTATGATTATTTGTGTAAAGACATTTTAAATTGTTATTTTTTGTGATCGATTTTCATGTGCATGCCCGATAAATTGTCAACGCGACTCAAGTCAGCTCAAAACAATGCCCCGTGATAGACAATGCATTTCATATCAAATTATTGTGTAATCATACTATTAATAAAGACAAAAAAAAATTTAAACCAAAACACACAATAAATAACTCTAAATAAATCCCACATTACAATAAAAAAAATTGTATATTTACATATTATGTTGCATTAGATGTGCGCCCATTATTTTTATTATTCCAAATATAAACTAGATTTTGTTACAATTCCATATTGTATTTTTTACATTTCATATTAAAAAAAATAGATTGTGGTAGTACTCACTAAATGATGGTTAAAAATAATAAATTTAATTTAAAAAAAATTGTCTTATGTGTCTCTCATTACCTTTATTCTTTAGTTTTCATCAAATAACCATGAGATGTGATGTAATTATACGGTTTTGAAACGTTTAAACTGGTTTAATTGTGTAAAAAAAAATTATTTAACCGATTTTTATTATTATTACGGTAATTCAATGGAGACAATATGTAATTAAATCTATAAAATTAATATTAAAAATGAATGAAAACGGAAATAGCTTAAATACTTCTTTGTATCAATTTTGTTTGATGTCTTCCTAGAAAAAAGATTATATTTATTAAATTAAGTGATTAATTTCAACTGGAAATTAAATGGAAAGGAAACCTGTATCAAGAGTGTATTCGAAGGCGCATTTTACGATGAGAGAAGTGAATTTGAAATTTTAGTCTGCATCATGAAAAAATTTTCAAATTAATTTCTGCTATGAAATGTCAAGAAGTTAATCTTATTTTTGTTCTCATTTAAAAATTAATCTTGGCTCTAGGGACTTAAAAATTCATGAGGGTCGGTCGCTTTATATTTTCTATAACAAAACGTTCCTTAGAATTAGAACACGTGCTCAATGAACAACTAAAGAGTTATCATTCGAATTTATACAAATGCAGAGGCTTAACCCTTTCAGACCTGAGCCTAAATCAAAAGACCTAGATTTTTTTTGGATATAGATTCTAACTAACCCATATATAGAAGGTGTTAAATTATTTTTTACAGATTTTTTGGATTTTATATTTTTCAGGACTGATTGGAGGAAAAAAAATCTTCTAGGGCGCATATCTGCCCATTCTAGTGTCAGGTTTTCAACGAATTACGTGTTTTTGGTGACATTTACGATAATGAACTTAATGATTAAGGATGGAAAACAAACAGACAGATATAGCGTTTACAAAAGAGCATTTTTCATAGAATTTACAAGAAATTCTTTGATATTGCTAATTTTGTAGAATTTAAAAAAAAAAAATTAAGAGCATTTTAAGTTATTAGCAAAATTATCTCGAGATCCATTAATTTCAAGTACAAAGTTTATTCTAAAACAAAGTAAACTTCATAGAAAAACTATTATCAAAGTTTACATTTAAATTAAAAATTCATAATAACAAAACTAACTCAATTCAATAATTAACGGTTAATGCTTTAAAAGAACATGCTACATACAAAAAAATTTGCATATCCCGGTTTCGCACATTGTATTCACAAATATGTTTATGTCATATCATTGAATTGAATTGATTTGACAATCAAGTTTTATATTAATCAAATATCACATACATTAAAAAAAAATTTAAAAAAAAATCGTTTTGTGTAAATGATTGAGATAAAATTATAAACATTTTAAGTTAATAAATCTTTTCATATCAAATTTACTTTTAAACATTAAACAATTTTTTTTTGTAAATAAATAATAAAATCCCACGCCTAAGGGTGACATGCTGTTTATATTCATTCATTTGTTATGAAAATATTTTTTTCCATGTATAAAAACAACAAAATATTTAAATTTCATGTATAAATGTATAGAAAATCAATATAAATATTATTATAAACAATTTTTTCATTGTAATTTGTAATTGATCGTAATTAAAAAAAAATATTCATTAATTGAATCAGATGTTAAGTCATGCGTTTTGAACAGTTTATATAATGAAATTGCAAAAAAAGGTCTAAATTAATTTTATTTTAACACCTAATTTGTCACTCATTTAAGTTTTAATTAATTTTCCGTTTATTTGAAACAATAATAGTTACTTTTATGGGCAAATTAATGGAAAAATTGATGTTTAATTATTATAATTACAAATTACTTACATATGAATACAATAAAAAAACTTGTTTACATTAAACTGGAGAGAGACAAAGAGACTACACTGAGATAAAAAAAATATGAAATGCTGTTTTGATCAAATTGGAGCAATTAAATTTTGTTTATACCCCGTTTTTATTTTTTTTAATGACATTTTACAAGATTTGCATTCATAAGAAAAAACGAGTTTCTAATAAATTTTTATCTTATAAATTTAATATTTAAAACTTAAGCCGATTATTAAATTTCAATAAATGAATGAACATTCATTTGGATCAGTCAACAACAGGTTGATAATTCAATTTAATATTTATTAGAGTCATAAAAAAACAATTTTGCTTCTCAAAATTTTGTCACACAATAAAAATTGTTAACTAATTCATCATTAACTTGTTTATTTATTAAGTTGTCAATAATGTTAATTTAATTTTATTTTATTTTAAATGAAAGAAAAAAATGAATTTAATAATGACAATAGCTTCTGTACTTTTACCGTAAATAGATCGTCTCCCACTTGGGCAGCTTTTAATATAAAAGAGTAATTTAGGAAAACAGCGAAAAAATGTTGTGTATCTCCATTTAAAGGTTGTTATCTCATTAAAAAGACTGTTTTTTTTAAATATTGTAATTTGTATTTGCAGAATAAGTAATTTGTTTGTTTACAATATTTTAATGATGTTAAAAAAGGATTAGTAACCAGGCTAATCTTTTTAAATGATGATAAACGGAATTTTGCTTGTAAAAATGTTATATAGTGTCATTGACGTAAGAAAAAATGCACAATTAAAGACGATTTGAGGTCTTCAAACATTACTAGAAAATATTCCAATATGGTCTTAGCTGACCGATGAAATATCTGCTGCCCTGTTAGAAGTAAACTTCTGAATTTCAGGAGTTGAGCTCTTGAAATTTAGGAATTTACTTCCGACAAGGTGGATATTAAATCTGTAGCTTTTCATTCTAAAGTGAGTGTGAGTCACAAGTGTCTTTTTTGCCAATCTGGGTAAAAAGCGTATGGCCCTAAACACCCAAAAACAAGGATTTCAATTTTTTTTTGATCTAAAACTGCAAAAATGACATAGCTAATCCAAATTAAAACGGCTTTTTTAACTTTGCTCTGAATTAAACATTTAAGACTCTTATTACATATAATTCATTTCAAATTCTGCACAAAATTGAACATTACACATAAATTTACATTTAAAAAAGAAGCCTTACAGATATGAATTTAAACGAATGTTAACATTTGCGAGTATTACGTTGGCCTATATTGGTTCTTGTTTCCGCATTTATTCAAATGCTTTAAATTGTGATATATGACTGTTAATAATTTCATTTCATTTTATTTTATTTTTACTACTTCATCTACATTGAACATTAGACATGAATATTTATTTTAAAACTGTTTAATGCATGTAAAAACACATGTCATGCACTTTTAAACATTAAAAGTATGTTAAAATAATAATAATGATAAAAACTCTCTTCAATTCTTACTCAAAGTTAGATAATAATAATAATTTTTTGCATTTTAATTTAAATTTAAATTCATTAAATTTATTATTTTAATGTTGATGTTAATTAAATGTTTAAAAATAAATATTATAATGGTGTTGTCTTAACACTATCAAGTCATGTCACTTTTATTATTCCTATTATTCAAAATTTACTTCCTTGATATATGAATTTAAAGTAAAAAAATTCTTGATTAAATATTTTGATTTTATTAATTAAAATAATTGAATGACAGAATGACGACTTTATCTGACATTTGACATGAATAGAAACTTCAAATTATGCTGATTTAATGTAATTTAATGATTTAATTTAAATTTAAATTTTTTTTTCTGTTAAATTTCAGACAAAATTTGATAATAATCATGCAAATGGTGATCTATGGAAGACCGAGACTGGCGAAAATGTTTGGTTGGTTCATCGTGGTGGATTTTGTGCTGCAATTCGTTTGCCAATTCCAGCATCTGAGCCGGGTAAAGTCCTTATCCAACTTGAGCACAATGGTGAACAGCTGACCGTTGATGAGGATGACATTGAAAAAGCAAATACAGCTAATTTAGATTTGTGTGAAGATATTTGCCATTTGAAACACTTGAATGAAGCATCTGTGCTACATGTTTTACGCCAAAGATATGCCAGTAATTTAATTCATACACGGGCTGGACCAATTTTGATGGTTGTTAACCCAATGGCACCACTTTCGCTTTATTCTGAAAAGGTAATGTTAAAAATTAAAATTCCCATGACAGAGAGAAATAAAATTGCAATTTATGCTTGCACACACATGAGCATGAAACACACAATAAATATGAAAATATTTGAGAAAAAATTGAAAGTTTATGCCTTGAGGCCGATAAACTTAGACATAAATGTACAATGAAGTTGCGTTTTCAATAAAATTTTATCTTAAATAGATGTTTTTTCCTCTATTTTATGCAGTATATCATATTTAAGTGCACTTTCAACCATAAACTCACATTTATATTGCGTGCAATAAATCTCTCGCAATGAATCATTTTCCAAGAATTGACTGTTAACCGGTTTCAAACTAGTTGAAATTAAGGGTACACCTCAAATATAAGATTAGGCTCTTTTAAGGATTAAGATACTCGAGAATTATTCGGAATGAATGTCCCCTTCACTTTAATTTAAGACAATGTTTCATATAAAATTAAAATATTTTTTACATAAATATTAAATAATTCTCGTAATGACCATACATTATAAGCATGAATTGCCAAAAGGGATGAGGTAACTCAAAAATAATTATTATTATTAGATTTTATGAAATTTTAGATAAATTTTTGCTCACACGAATTCAAATTCAAGCTCCAGGGTTGAAATTTTTTTAATCATAACATTTATCAATGCAACTCTTCAATATTTATGAGTTCAAATATGCACAAAATTATAATTTTATACGGTCTTTATTGGAATTAAGTCAATTATGTATCAATTTGATAGAATTTAATATAAAAATATTTTATCTATATTTGAAATTGAACGTAAATTTATCTCAATAGCAGTAATTGCAGTAGCACTCTCAAAAAAGTGAATGAATAATACAATAATAGCACTAAAAATAGTAAAAATACATCAATCAAATAACATTAAATTGACATAAAAGGTCAATATTGTGATTGAAAGTGTCTTTACTGTTTAGTGTTTGATAATTTTATTGTAAAAGGCATGAATTGTTTTGTTCTCTCAAATATTTTATCATGCAAAACTAATTTTTGCATTATATTTAATTTATTAATAGGTCGTTTCAATGTTCCGTGGTTGCAAAACAGAGGATATGCCACCACATGTGTATTCGTTAGCTCAAACAGCATACAGGACAATGATGGAAACAAGACGAGATCAAAGTCTTATTTTTATGGGAAGGTCAGCTTCTGGGAAAACAACCAGTTTTAAGCATGCATTGTATTATCTCACACTGGCAGCTGGGTCAACTAACAAATTGTTGACAGCTGAAAAAGTCAATGCGATGAATACGATTTTGGAATCATTTGGAAATACAAAGACATGCATGAATTCAAATGCAACACGATTCACACAAATATTGAGTTTAGATTTTGACCATACTGGGCAAATTGCTGCGGCTTCTGTTCAGGTATTTTTTATGATTTTATTGTACAAGTACTTTTAATTTGATGTTAAATTTCAATTCAACAGGTTCTTTTATTGGAAAAATCGAGAGCTGGCCGTCGTTCAAGCAATGAACACACATTTCATGTATTAACTCGTTTATTGGCAGGAGCAGAAGGCAGCTTACAAAAAGAACTTCACCTTGATAACATAAATTTCGATGATAGTAATCCATTTATTTCGATTCCAACAAAGCTTGATGAACGTGCTAAAGCTTCATCAGATTTTGTTCGTTTAGTTCAAGCATTTCAAACCCTGGGAATTGCAAATAATTCTGTGAAAGCAATCTGGTGTGTTCTCGCATCAATTTACCATTTGGGTTGTGCTGGTGCAACGAAACTTGGTACTGGATCAACTGCACGAACACAATTCGCCCATCCATCATCAGCACGAAAAGCTGCAATGTTACTTGGAGTATCAATGGATGATTTGACGGCAGCTGCATTCCCTGTCAATACCTCAAATCCTGGTACTCCGACACGATCACCTGCTGACAGTCCTGAACACAGTCCAAATGCTGCGTGGGATAGTCTTGAAGGACTTGTCATTGGATTGTACGCTGAAGCAATGTCAGCAGCTGTTGCACTCGTGAATAAAGCCATTTCATCTCCGAGTCATACAATTGCATCCATTTTATTGATTGATACACCTGGTTTTCAAAATCCAGCTAGTTGTGGTCAGCAAACTGGTGCAACGTTATCAGATTTGAGACATAATTATTTACAGGAGCGTCTTCAATTGCTATTTCACCATACAACTCTAGTTGCGCCACGTGATAGATATGCCCAAGAACTCGTTGAAATTGATACAGAAGGATTTATTGAAAGTAATCCCGGGCCACTTGTGAGCTTACTTGATAAAGCACCACAAAGTCATGTAATGCGAACATCACAACGTGATTTGAGAGATGTAGATCGCCGTGGATTGTTGTGGCTCCTTGATGAGGAATCAATGTACCCCAATTCAAATGATGATTCATTCCTTGAAAGACTCTTCTACCATTATGGAGACCGAGAATATCAGAATATCATGAGAAAAGGTGCTGGAACACGACAATTTATCCTGCAACACTTACAGGGTACAAATCCAGTGCTATATTCAACAAGTGGCTGGTTAAAGGCAAGTCGTGAACATCCATCTACCAAAAATGCCACTTCGTTACTTCAGGACAGTACTAAAGCGGATATCAGTCATTTGTTTATTGGCACATTGGCACGTGGCGGAAATGGAATATTTTTTGGATCGATTGCTGGTGTTGAGGGAAGTCAATCGCTTAGACGAGTTTCAAGTATTAGACGATCATTTACGACAGCTGGCGTGAAGAAGAACTCCGTGATGCTTCAAGTGAGATAATTTATAATTTTTGATGTTCAATTATTCAACTTTAATTTTTTACAGGTGAAGTTCACAGTCGATGGCATAATTGATACAATTCGAAGGACAGGAACTCATTTCGTTCATTGCTTCTTGTTACAACACAGTGCTGGGTCCTCGTCACTCGTCAGCAATAAAACTTTCCATCAAAACAGTGAAGATATCGTCAATGTTCCATTATTGAGAAGTCAGGTACAGGATGCAATGATCGAGGATCACAAAATAAATATATGATTAAATTAAAAATAAATTTAAGTTGCTCAAAATCAGCCACTGAAAACGATTTAAAAAAAATTTATTGTCGAGTGTAAAAAAAGAAATATTCTAACCGATAAAGACGGTTAAGAAAAGTAAATATGGTTAGAATTGAGCTCATTGAAAATTTATTTTAATTTTTCATTAAAAATATTTGAATTTGAAAATTTAGGGCCTTTGAATATTCAAATAACTTTAAAAAGAAATTTCACACTTTAGGCTTTGGAGCAAAATCCTATGCCAAGCCCTAAAAAATATCCTAAAAAGAAGAAATATGTTGAATGCCAAACTTCAACAAAGTTTGTGCTCAATTTCAAGACTAATGAATTGAAATTCATCTCCCTCACACAAAAAAGGAGATCAATCCAATAATGGCATTATAAGACAATCAGACAAAAAATTTCTACAAACTCTGACATATTTTTTCCTGAAAAGTACTATAAAAGTCTAGTTAAAATCGTCAAAAGCATAAAGATTTTGAGAAACTTCAAATTTTATTTTAAACCCAATTCTGGACAAGCAAATGTAATTTAATTTATTTTTTTTCCTTTTTTTCATTTCAGTTACGTGGCTCTCAAATACTCGAAGCAGCTAGACTTCATCGACTCGGATTCCCTGAATCGGTTCCTCTCACCGAATTCATTCGTCGTTTTGGATTACTCGCTGATGCATCAAGCAAAGATATCACAGTTGAGCAAATTTTATCACATAACGAAATTGATCCGTCCTGTTATCGCATTGGTCCAAGTCAGGTAAGTGCTCGTCTTGTTTTTCAATTAATCAAACATAAAATTTATCATTAATCTATGTAAAGAAACAGTTTTGATGAAAAAAAAAGATATAATTTATCGGAAGTATCATGAAAAGTGTATAATCATATAATTTTTTAGCTGCAGGTTGTGTATTTTTTTCATCATAATTTTTATTGCTATTGCACGGAAGACGTGGTTTGATAATAATAATTACAAGTATTTTCTATTAAAAAGAAATGAGATCATTGAAGGAAAATTAGCTCAATTATGATAATAATAATGACTTTCAATCACACGATGCTTAATTGAAAAATAATTGTAACGGTCTCAATTTTTAAAAAATTTAAAAAAAAAATCATGAATCAAATCGATATATCAAAAAATCATATATGACTTAACTTTTTAAACTTCGCCATGTAATATAAATGAAAAAAAAATCGTAAAGGAAAGTTTTGCTTCCTACAACAATGAATACCACAAAAATTTGCCGACACAACCACCTAAATCAACAACAAAATCATATCATCAATTTTAAACAATCATAATAACAATAAGAAAAGTAAATTAAAATATTATATAAATCGAAAGCAGGTTCATCTCATGATCTTTTGTTGTTATTGTGTTTCTTTTTTCTCTCATGTCTCAACAGTATGGTGCATTTTTTTCTCATTGCTTTAAAATATTCATGAATATCGCGAATGAAAAGGGATAATGGAATGTTTATATGTGATGTATTATGGCAATGTATGATAAGAATATGACATGAACACTGTGTGTGCTTTTGTTGAAAGAAAAGAAAAAAAAATTAAAGTCACGAAATCATTTCACTTTCTTTCGGTCTTTTAACACCAAAAGCACACATAAATAACGGAGGTAAAGGGCAATAAACTGACCGTTTTTAGCAATGAATGAATATTAACTGGTTTTTGTTTTCCTTTTATTAAAATTGTGAAATATTTACAGAAGTAAGTGATCTTGTGCCAATGGTCACGTCCATTTATGATGCATCACATTCATTTTGAGTCTTATTTTCCGTTAAAATTGTATTTCATTCATTTCAATTCAAAATCCTCCATGAACAACGCCACTTTACGTTAAGGCACAAGCACACACTAAATTGTAAAACCACGATCACAAAATAAAATGATAAATCGATTACAATTTAATGCGGGAGTTTTGAACCATGATCTTGTATTATGATAAAACTTTGATATTCAATTTCAAAATTTTACACATCGATTATCACAGATCGTAAAAAAAAATATAAAAAAAAGTTAATAAAATAAGATTAACAATTTTGTATGATCTTAACTCTGTGATACATTTCCTCACAACAATAGTCCAATTATAATGCATTATAAATTTTTTTTTTATATTTGATAAAATTTCAATTTGTGTGTTAAAATTATACATAAAAAAAAAGAAATTTCACAGTTATTTGCATTTAATGTAACTCTTATTAACATTTAAAGTATGTACAAACAAGAGTTTAGATAATAATAATAATAACACAATAATAAATAGGTAAATAAAAAGCGAAAGAATGAAAGCGTGCACACAATAGATTTGATCTTGACATTAAAATTTTCATTTTATGCTACATTATGCCTGGTATTTTATAATTTTTTTAAAGCAAATTCAAGCATGAGACGTGTTAAAAGTCGTTTTAATTACGGTATTTTGAACTTCAACGCTTGAATCTGTGAAATTTGCATAATTTTATAGTACAATAATGAATTATATTGGGAAAAATGTTTTTTTTTCTGCATTTAAAAGGTGGTCTGTGTGAAGAGTGAATGGCATTTGTGTGATTTTTTTTTATTCTATGATGGAAGTTAAGTGATTTAATTTAAATTTGTGTTGACCTAATTAAATACAAATAAATGCATTAATTTTTTTTTATAATGCTCGTACATTTTTTCCCAGTGTTTCACCGGAGAAACATATTTCACCTTTTTCATGTATAATTTTCACTTTCTGACAATTTTTCCTTGAATAAACAGATTCTTTGAAGGATTTCTTTGATTTTTTCTGTACAAGATTTCAATAAAATTCTTACGAGGTCAAAGATATGATGTCAGAAAAACCAAATATTTTTTTATAGGAATTTTTATAGTGAAATTTCTGTACGTAATTCTATGGGAGTTATACGTTATACATTTTTACTAGCTCCTCCTGTACATTTTTTACTCTAACCACAATTTTTTCACTTTTATGTCAAAATCTAATAGAAAATGACAAATTTTATTAAAAAATTCCAACTGGATCTATTCCTGGGAAAGAGAGGGTTAAATATTGCATTAAAGCATTTTTTGAACTTCTGAAGGTGCGTTTTAAAATTTATTCACAGTTAACTCAAATTTATTATATGAAGAAATATATTTATTTGAAGAAAAGTTGAACAAAAAATCAATTTCTTCATAAAATAAAATTATCATCACGTTCCTTTGACCATCAAAACATTCACTAGAACGTATCAAGCTTGATTTTAATCTTTGAAATAGTTTTTTATTCATAGAATAATTATCACAGCGGCTTACTGATAATTGTCAAAAGAATGATGAGAACCGAAAAAAATATATCAAAAGATTTTTAAACCAGATTAAACTGAAATAAGATTTAAAAACGAAATAATTCAATAAAACAGTTTTTTTTCATTCAACTTGAGCACCCGCTGCTATCGTTCTCAACAGGTTCATACTTTTCAATCAAATTAATTTTTTTTTTGATTTTATAATCACCCAAAAAAAAAATTAACATGCTCAGCTTTTTAAAAATGTCTCCCACTCATGTAAATGTCGAATATCATACGCCCTTTTGATCAGCAATTAAAAATTTTAAGAGATGACAGAACAAGTTGCGTTGTGTAACTTTTCAGTTATTTTTTTGATAATTGTATTGATAATTTATAACTTGAAATATGAATGTCAATTATGCGAGAGTTGCACATGAAAAAAAAAATTAAATTTATTATTTAAAAAAAAGAGACATTACTTAACACAACTGTGATTATTGTTATTATTAATATTATTATAACATCGCTGTTAACTGATTGCATTTTAAATTAAGACAAAACAAACAGTGAAGTTGTTACATGACACACTAAAGCAACAATATGTTTTTATGTTTAAAAGGCGGAAAATGTTTAAATTTCAAAAAATTAAAAGAAAAAAATATGATTAAATTAAAATTATTTCCGTCACACGCACTCCTAAACATAGGCAATGGTGATGCAGCAAAATCCTAGAGACATATCTCATGTTTTAAGTTTTTTTTACATCCAAACATATAAACGCCACTCAAGTAGATTAATGCAACACCACCACGTAAGCTTAAAGTGTTGAGATAATGAAAAAATAAGTGCAAATTACAGATCAAAATGCATTTTAATACAAAAAATAAAATAAGAGAAGAAATTAAAAAAACAATCTGCAGTTCACTGTGTGAAACAGCGTGAGAAATTGTAACATGAGTTTTTTTTCCTCTCATTCTTCTATTTTAATTTAACATGATAATTTTGTGATGTTTTCATTTCATTTCATGTTTCACATAAAATTTTTGAACACTTTCGGTTTTTTTAACTCCAATTTGAAGTTAAAATGAGATGTTTTTTGGATCATGACAGAAAAATTAGGACCAGAACATGAAAAATTGAGAATATTTGACATGAAAAAGTGAAATTCAATCATTTTTCTGTATCAAAAAAAAAGCGTGATGCTATAAATTACACTATCATATTCACACGTGCACAAAATTTATATATTTAAAAAAAAATTTTGTCTAATAATTTTTTTTACTTCAAATTAAACAAACTAAATACACTTCACAGCATGAATAAAATAGAAAAAAACTTTCTAATATTTGATATACATGTAATATTATTATTTTTTTTATTTATATCTATTTGAACGTGTGAGAGCTTTTAGTAGATTAGCTCACATATGAAATACAAAATATACTCTGTCATTGACATTCTCGTATAATTTTTGCAGTAAGTCAAGTTGCTAACAAGTTGTTTTCGATTTTTAAGGAAAAATCAAGTAATTATCGACATGTTGTGAACATTGATGTTTTCAATACTCTCTTGGAAATCAATGATAAATGTGGAGATTTTTATAATTTTTTTCCTTTACTTTATTACCTGAATTGAGTTAAATTTCATGAGAAAAGTGCACTTTTATTGTAACTTCCTGTCTGCATTTGGAGGAAGCCACACCTACACGCATGTGACAATAATTATTGATGTAGTTATAAAATGCAAGTGATTATCTTGAAATCAATTTTCATTGAAAATGTTATACATTTATTTTTTTTCAAGTAGCATTGTGATAAAAAAAGGTATTTCCACGCAATTTTTATGACAATAATTAACATTTTATGAATTCATTGAGATTGTTTTTTATTTTTACTTGAATTGAAATGTAACAAGGTTATTTTTTTGATATTGATATGTAAAAGTGGGCAGCTCATCTGATCTGAGAAAGAGACATAGAGAGAAATCATGGAAACTCGAGATTCGTCCATACCTGAATAAATGTTGTTCGTTTAGGTCTGAAAAAAATGCGATTGGTTAGCATTCACATGAACTTCCACTTGATCTACACATTTGAATAGATCGCTTATGTAAAGCCTTATAATGGCCTGTTTTAAACATACACATGTACAAAATTTAGTTGAATATCCACCAATCAATCACTTAACCAATTCTAAATCATTCGTTTAAATTCGAAATCAATCAATCGCATATTTTGTTTTAAAGTCACCTTCCCAAAAGTTTAACTCGATTCAAACTAATTGAATTTATAATTTAAAATCAACTTTAAAATCTGATCAACAGATTTATTGCCAGAACTACAATTAGCACTTTTCAAGTATAAATACGAAGATAAATTTTAAGATGATTGAACTTATACTAAAAAAAAACCAAAACTTAAATCAATGTACGATGCTATACTAAAACACATTTTATAATAAAATACATTAATAATAAAAAAAATAGCAAGTGTATGAATAAATAAATAAATCATTTATATCTTCAATACAAACCAAAAAACTTATTCGTACTTGTACATATTTTTTAATAACTAATGCTAGTACACACTAGTTACTACTTTTAACCAATACATTTTAAAATTTATATGATTTAAATAGAATGATTTCTGTGTTTAAACGAAAAATGAAATAATAATAAGACGAAAGAAAAAAAAAAATTAAATTCATGGATCTAAACTAAATTAATAACCACGTTGATTTAATACATTGGCATGGGTCTCAACACGAATGGAGTAACATTCAAATGAAATGTTTGAGGAAAATTGAATTAGAAATAATTTATCAATTATTTTTAATATTAAATAGGATTTATGTTAATAGATAATTGTTTAAATTTATTTCAATTTTAAAATCAGTGTGGACATATGAAGAGAGAAGAAGTAAAAATTTGTACAATTATCTTTGATTGTTAAATGGGGAGACTTTGGTAGAGCAAATTTTTTATTGGATATTTATTACATTTTCGAGTTTTGTAAATGACTATTTTGGAATTTGTTACTTCAATCATCTTGATAGTGATACGTAGTACCGCAATTTGCTAAGTTACAGCTAAATTAAGGAATCTTGCATGATGCACTGTCCCAACAATCCTCCACCTTAACCTATCAGGCTCAGTTTCATTCGATATGGCATAAAGGTATTATTGATCTTTGGATAGTAATCCTGTATCGACCACTAGCAATAGTCATTCTCCGGCTTCGAACTGCGCTGAAAGCAAATCATTGAAAAGGCCTCTTTCAATAATGAGTTTTCCTAGTTGACCACTGTTGGAATTTGATGCAGTGGTTCAGCCATCTAGGATCTAAAAAGAAGATCAAGAAAACATAAAAATTACCTTCATGATCATATTTGACGAAGAGTTTTCAGTTTGAGAAATGGTCTCGATGCTTATATGCTTGCAGTTAAGTTAAGTTATAAGTCTCTCATGATACACTGTTCCAACGATGCTCCACGCAAGGCAAGTGTCGTAATGTTATTGCTAGTATTTCAATAGTAAATCTCTATCGACCAATGACAACAGTCATTCTACGGCTTCGAACTGCGCTAATAGTAAGCCATTGAACCTATTTTGATAGAGTTAAAATAAATCTGCCATCTTCAGCTTTATAAATTTCACTCAACATTTCAAATTTTTCTAAATAATTATTTATATTATCAACATCACTGAACTCTATAGATGACACTAGTTCACCATTTGTGTATTTGACCCAATGGTGCTGCCATCCAGTGTTTTTTC
The DNA here is from genome assembly GCA_900002565.1 of Culicoides sonorensis. Classification (NCBI taxonomy): domain Eukaryota; kingdom Metazoa; phylum Arthropoda; class Insecta; order Diptera; family Ceratopogonidae; genus Culicoides; species Culicoides sonorensis. Next base: position 1,186,571 of record LN483358.1, read on the forward strand.
GAGGATCCTAGATAAATATCTTATAGTCACCCCATTTGATAGTAATACCCAAAAAAATTGTTCGCTTCTTGTTTTACAATTCGCAAAATAAAATAAAAAAATTATAATAAATACACGCAGAGTCTATATTAAATACACATTTTAACACATCATAGTCATGTACTACAATTACTCACATTCGAGTATAGAACACATTTGACTCAAACATGTACAATATAATTTTATTTTTTTTTTTTGCTTCTTTTAAATAATAACAAAAATCATGACCGATATATGTATTAATTCTTTCATAGAATAAGAAAAAAAATCATATATATATTTGTGCCGAGATGTGATGGGTTAGGTTTAAGAAATGTAAGATATTTTATTTTAGTCATTAACTAGTACTTGTAAATACACGCTTTGATGTCTCTTTGAGTAGAAATATCAATTTAGAAAAAAAAGTTCTTTTTCTAATGAAAACGTGTCACGGAATTGATTTTATTAAATTTCTTAGTTCATTTGAACCAAATTCGAGATAAACAAAATTCTGCAATTGGTAAGAGATTAAAAAAGATTGATAAAAAGCCGGTAATGTTGTAATTACATCAAAATTGTGCTACTAAATTTAATTTGAGCACTCAATGTCATTTATAAGTCGTTTAATTTTTGTGTTATTGTGAAAAAATTAACAAATTTTTATATTTGAATTGCTATTGTTTGCTTTTAATTAAATTTTGTTTAATTAAAATAAATGAGTCATTTAATTTTTAATTTGGAAAAGACAATCATTTTTTTTTTATGAACTAATTGAGTATGAAAGGCGTTATTCATAAAAGGTGATCAATGATTTATTAAATGTTTTTGACACACTAATGTGATTTGAGCCTCATTCAATGAATGAACGCCACCTAACTAAACATTTTCTAAATCAAGACAAAATTGAGTGTGTGGATACTTGATTGAAGTTTTACTACAATTTCGATGGTTACAATATTATTTGCTTTTATTATCATCATAAATGTATGAAAATGATTTATTTTAATCTCATATTGAATTTTCATTTCAATTCAAATTAATAAGATGATCATGTTCAGTACTAGTAGTAGCAAGTATAAGAAACGTGAACGTACACAAAATTGGTGTATTGATGAAAAGAAATATTTGCTCGAGTTATGCCGTAAAGATATGTACATAATTGAAAACAAACGATTAGATAGTGCGTTAACATCACTTAAAAATCGTGCATGGAAAATCATCCACAAAAAATTTTGTCACACTTTTGGTACAGATCGAAATTGTAACCGCATTAAAGAGCAATGGAGACGTATGAAAGGTGATTATTATTATTTGAAAAGAAAAATAATAAATGAGAACAGTCTTTATTTTGTATTTTCCTATTATTTTTTTAACATTAAAAGCATGTGCTCGTGCTGAGATATTAGATTATCAACATCGCGTATCAAAATTTGGACCAGAATTGGCAGACAAAAAGAAACCAAGTCAATTTACATTTGAAATCTGGGATTTTATGCAAGATGCAAAGAAATTGTGCAAAAATGAACTAACAGATGAAGTTGATTACACTAAAATTAAACTTACATTAGAGGAAAATATGTCACCCGAAGATTTAATTATGGATGATGAGGATGCTGGAACTGATTCAAGTCACTCATCAAATTGGTAAAATTAAAATTACATTAAATTTCAATTTGATTCGGTTTTTATATTGAATTTTGTAATTAGGGCGAATACATCACAAAATATATGTGAAGTGCAGATCAAAGACGAGTCATCTGAACAACCACGATTGCCATTAATACCAGAAATTAACGGTTATTTTTCAAATTTTCAAAATACAGATACGAATTTCCGGAACAGTTCTTCCAATTCAATGCCAGATCTCACCTCAGACTTCTTAAATTTCATTAAAAACCAGTATTTAACACAGAACGAGCATTTATATCGAAATCTTGGTACAAACAAAGCATTTCAATCAACAGGCACCACGAATAGTAGTAACAATAACAGTAACAACAATGAAGAGAAATTCAAGGAACATATGTTGAGAATGGAAATTCTTAAAATTGAATTGGAAACGGCAAAGATTAATAAGGAAATTGCGGAGATGAACAAGGAAATATTACTCAAACAACTTAATAAATGATCATTATAGTTATGATGATTGGGTATGTGACTGCACTTGATAATGAAATAAAAAGTAGATGAAAGAAGAAAATAAAATTAACATTTAATTATGGCAATTTCATTTCTCGATTTACTTTGATAAGGAGTTGAAATGAAAAAAAATTATTATTTTACGATTTGTAAAGTAACAAGGGAAACATTGACTTTAAGGTGGATTGAATCAAAAAATAATTTCACTATTTTATTGCTAATTCTTCTAATCGTCTTAACCTCCGCCTACATGAGATCAATTAACGAGAGGTGACTGACATGTAACTGTCACTTAGGGGTAAAGTTTTGCTTGGGAAGCACCTCAAAATTCAAATCATCTCAATTTAATTGAAATTTCAAGTCCGATGATACTCAAAACTCATTTTTCAGGTTCATCTCATCTTAAAATAAAAATTAAACATAATCTCGCTCTTCCCATTTTAATTTCATCGTTGTCTTTTTTTATCGACATTAATTTTAATAACAATAATAATAATACAATTTTTTTTAATACCTTTTTATTTCTTCATCTATTTTACGAAAAACCAACGCATATTACTCTGATAGTTGCACGACCATTCATATTAAATAAAAAAAAATTACAACAAATCTACGTCAACTTCGAGTAAGAACTACACACAGTCAATATAAAACATGTTATTTTTTTGTGTTTTGTTTCTTCCTCAGTATATTATTATGTTGTGTGTTGTTTCACCAGTCTTTTTGAATCGTGTAGTTAAAATCAGTTACAACTTCAGTCTACTACTAACTCTATCCGATTCAACAAGTGTTTTTAAATCGTTCGTCTGTTATTATTATTATTTATATTTATTTTTTGCTTGTAATTTTATACACACATTTCTTGCATATCAAGAAAATTTATTAATAAAAAAAAATTATATGCACTTGATCATATTTTGTGATAAATTATGAAATTTAATCGTGAATAAAAATAATTTTCGTCATTTAATTTGATATGGACAAGAATTTTAATGATAATTCTTGATAAAAAAATATTATTAATATAAATAAAGTGTTAAATTGAAAATTAAATATAAACAAAATAATTTTAAAATAAATAAATTATAATAAAAACAAAAGCACAAAATGTGCCAAGTATAAAATTGAACTAGAAAACAAAAAAAAATTAAATGTATGCATCATATAACGGTATCAGGTACCTATATTGAGAGCTCGAATTGTAAAATTGTAATATTAGCATATATTTTATGCTAATTTAAACAAATAACATTATTATTATGATCAGCAGAAAAAAAATTTAGGCAATCAGTTCAATATTTTCTGTATAAATTATTATTAAAACAATGATAAAAATAAAAAAAAATGCAAATAAAATAAAAATAATTATATACAAAGTGTATTTTTATGCTTAATTGACGTTATTTATCACAATTCTGGTGAAATTTTGCTAAAAAGATGAAACTTGATATGTGGAATATGTTTAAATAAATATAAATATAAATAAATAAATAATAAGGCGATGGACTCTGTCAACAATAAACAATTAGTGTGTGTCTGTTATAAAAATGTACAAAATTAAATAAATTTAACTTTCAAATGTGCGATAAATTTGCATATAATTTTAGTAGAAGAAAAGTATGGAGATGACAAGAAGAGTGTTGTATGATAAAATGAAGATGATGATGTGCATATCAGTGAATTAAAATGCTTGTTTGTTGTATTTTATTTTTTTATGGGTTATTGACATTGATTGTGTGACAAATTTTATTGGAATTTTACGTTTTGTAAGTGTTCCTTTTGTCTTTGAGACCTATGGGAAAGGATTTCCCTGATATATATTGCAAGTTAGCATTACCCACCACAGCTACTTTTTTTGTGCTATTTTGTGGGCTCAGAACCCAAGCAAGTGATAGCATACGCCAAACCACCACAATTGGACCTTAGCTTTTATCATGTCATCCTAAACAGCCTTCGATTGCTTGGTAAATCTGATTTTTAAAAAAAAATTTTATCCGCAATAGTAAATTTCAAGTCAAACTAAACAGGGTGAGTCTCATTCAGGTCCTGTGAGGGTGTGTAAAACCAAAAGATATTGGAAATTTAGCTCTGAATTTTAATATAAAATCAAATTAACACTCAACCAGGAATTCTGGGTATTCGAGCCCCATCATCTTTCAAAAAATATTTGAAAATTCATTCTTTCTTTAAAAATATAATTTTTTTGAAAAAAAATAATGAAAAAAATTAATACTAGAGTTGAAATATAAGCAAATCCTTTTCATTTTTCAGATTTCAGTCAAAAAATTTGGAGCGTGAATTCATTTTTTTTAATTTTTCGTTTTTTATTCATCTGGGTCTTTAAGACCCATAAGTCGGCCTAAGGTCACTATTGCGAAATTCCTGGTTGAGTGTTAAAAATTTAAAACAATTCAACGAATAGAGTCAATTTCACTCATTTTATCACTCATAAAACTGTAATCTCCTTTTAAGAATCGATTCCAATGAAATTCTTTACATTGATTCAATAATTCAAAAAATATCAATTTGACATTCAATGTAACATTAAAATAAAATAATATGAAAAAGTTTCTCTGTCATTTTTTTTCCCTTTAACTGAATACCTCAAAACCCATGAATAGGAGTTTCAGTGCTAAAAGTAATTTAATCATTAAAATTTCAACAATTTATTGATATGACAGAACAATACATAATATTTTTGTTTGATTACAAGTATTTTATTAAGTAAAATATTAATAATAATAATAATAATAGGAAGAATGTGAAAGTAGTAGCTGTTAAAATCAAAGCTTTTGTTATAAAAAGTCATAGAAAAATTATAAATTAAATAAATAAATTTGACAATATATTTTGATTATTAAAAAAATGTACGAAATGCATGTGAATGAACATGATTCATGAATGCACTTTAATTTTCCTATTATTATTAAGATTAATAAAAATAATAAATAAAATTTCTTTTGTCTCGTGTCTTGAAATTTAACTCGAATATCATTCTTTTTTTTGTTGTTATTTTAATAACATTCAACATTTCACTTGCTACAAAAAAAAATATTTAAACTTGCATAAGAAGAAAAGAGTTTAAAGCAAAATAATATAATAATAATAATGAAAAGTCACTAACATTTAGATTTTTTTTTCCTACAGTATTATTTAAAACATATATGATGCAAGTTTGCTCATTTCCAACTCATTTCAGAAAGTAATATTTTAATAAGATGTTGTTTTTTGTTGTTGTTGTTGTATTTTTTTTTATTATTATTTAAAAACTTCTTTTTGCTAAAATAAAACAATAATTTAATAATAATAATGTATGCCAATTTTATAATATAATATAAAAGAGAGTTACGAATTGGTTAATGAAGTGAAAGTATTTGTATGTACTTTTGCGGCATGGCATGGATTGGAATGGCATGGTGGCACCGCGCATACTTTTTCTCTCTGTGTTGTTGTCTTTTTTTCTTGCATATTATTTATAAATAAATATATTTAATATTTTTACCTCATGTCTGATAAACAACTTGATAGGTTTTTATTTTAATATTTCATTTTTTTTGCAAATTATGTTGATGTATATTAAAATTATTGGATATTGATAGTAATTTAACGCAACTTAATATAATCACATTAATAATTTGCACGCTCTCATAAATATTTTCTTTAAAATTCTTTGATTTTTATGCACATACACTGAAATGAATCGGTTATTAATTTTATATTTATATTTTTATCTATAAATGCATAATTAATTTCATTAACATTTTTTAAAAGCTTCGTTTTTTTATCTCTCTAAGCAAAATTACTTTCCTTGATAGATGTTTATTGAATGGAGTTCATTGATTTTTTTTCTGTCCCTATGAGAGCTTGAGAAATTTTAAATAGATTCTTGGATTAAAATAAATTTAACCCATTAACCGCCGCTGGTCGATTTTTTGACCAGTAACTTTAGAGCTGGATTTCTCTTTCAACCGGCTCTCCTATAAAATTTTTGTATGAAACTCAAAATTTTCATCGAAACGAAAAGCATTTAATTTTACACAAAGAACAAATCCTAGAAGAAAATTTTGCTCTAAACCCGATATTCCTAGGAGAGGCAGTTAATGGGTTAAAATAAGTTTTGAAATTTTCCTGAAAAATATTCACAAAAAAACATGGTCAAGTTACTTCAAGTACATTTAAAGCCCAATGATCATCATAATTCATTTTGTTGTTATTTTGATTTTAATAATACAACAAAAATTTTGACCAATATATTTTTTTTCCCATTAAAATTCAAGATTACTCAAATTTCATACTCAATATTGAATGAAGTGAAATGTATTAAAAATATTATTTTAACACAAATTCCATCAAAAATTAATACAAAAATCAATAAACTTAACATTAAACTTACTTTTTTCCAAGCAAAAATAAACATTGATCGGAATTAAAAGTGAAATTTCTCTCGAGACAGCTTAAATTGTATTTTGACAGACAAAAATCATTTGATAATTCACTTTTTTTTTGAATAAAAAAACATATAAATATAAATAAAAATAATAACAATAAATAATACAAAAAAAAAACTTCATCATGTTCCTCCTCATAATTTTTGCATGAAATTTTGGCAAATCATGAAGTGGTCAAACATTTTTTTTGCCATAATTTTTATTTTTTCAATAACGTCTTTGTTTCATTTAAATATCTTTTTTAATGTTTATTATACGCTTTTTGATTGAAATTCAAAAATTTAAATTCAAATTAAAATGAAAAAAAAATTGAAATGACTAAATAAGGTACCTCTCATATTTTTTTCATGTCAATGAAGAATAATATAATAATAAGACGTTGTTATTTGGTTTTTCTTTCTATTAAAAAAGTTTAAAATGTGGGTGTATCAAAAAAGCATAAAACGTTTATTTGAATGAGAATGTCTTTGAAAGTTATAATAATGCTATTAAATAACAGTTTTAAAGGAGAATGTTCATTAATTTGATGGAGTTTAGCAATAAGGAATGGCAAAAAATTGAAATGTATTTCAATGAGAGGATTATGTGAAGTTCTTTAAATTGAATAATAATGATTGATGATTTCTTATTATTACAAAATATCATTATTAGTATTACTATGAAGTAAAAAAAGAAATTGAGTTAATTTTTACAAGAGGTTTCCTCTTATTAGTATGACTACTTATGCTTATTTTTATTAGATTTTGATCTTTAACTAATAAACAAATAAAAATTTTCGCTTTCATTTCATTTCATTTTATATTTTGAATTTTTTTTATAATATTTTTTTTTTGTATGAGTCATTTGTTGCTAAAATCATACCACAAAACATACACTTTCTTCTCTTTCACTAATATGATTAATATGGGTTTAGGTGAAAATAATTTGAAATTAATGGGACATTATGACACCTTGATGTTCGTCGGTTTGGTCAAAGTTTAATTTAAGATGAAAATAGGCAGGGATGGATTTTCGGAAGGGGGTGTCAAGAGGGGTATAGTTCCCTTATATTTAAATGTGCTTATAAAAAATTTGAGTTTTTTGACTTGAATCTTAAAAAATATATTTTCCCCCTCCCCTCACCTCCTCTTATAATAAATATCCTGAGTCCGTCCCTGGTGCCCAACGGATTGGACCATCTCTTCCTTTCCAGCTTAGTGGAAAAGTTTCGTGAAGCCAATTTCTCACAGGTATTGTCGAGTGTGAAGGTGCACCGTCTTGTTGGAAAAACAATGGATAGCCTCTTTGATTTAGAACAGGGACAACGTGTAATTTTAACATTTGAAGATAATTGGTGCCATTTAGGTGCCATCCAATTAGCGTTGTGCCCATTATGCCAATCCACACAATAACTTTTGCCGAATTTTGTTCTTTTCTCTCTTTCATCCAGTGACTTTAAAATGCGCTTAAGCCTTGAAATGAAATTATTTTTGCATTTTTTCTTTTAAACATTTCAAATACAAATAATGTCCGATCTTATGCTTTATGTTGATTGGAGTATCATAACTATCAAATTCACATAAAACAAAATTATCATGTTAATATATCTTTACAATGAACTTGATCAGTTGATTGCTGATTTAACAAAAGAGGGTATTTATAAGTAAAAAAATTTACTTGAATTTTGAACGTGAATGTCTGTTAAAAAAAAGTTCAATAACGAATAAAAAATAAACAGTAAAGAGGTATGTTACTTATTATATGGAAAAGGTTAATACATTAAAAAAATATCATTCGTTCATAAACATAAAACACATTATCGTGATTTTTTTTTTTATTTTAAATAAAATATGAATATAAATAAACGAGAATTATAATAATAAAAAATAATATTTTAATGCATTGAATCAAGTGTGTAATGGCAATTTTGCTTTTCTAATTAATGTCTAAATTTCTCTTTGCATATCACTTATTTGTACATTTTTATTATTATCATGACGATTAATTTGAAAAGATTTTTTTTTTCATTTAAATGGATATGCACGATTTAAGTGTAATTTTTTTTGATGAAGATGTGTTTCTAATTCAAAAATTTGAATGAGTGTATTTTTGACAGAACATTTTGAATTGATTTGCCTAATTTTGATCATAATTTACTGATTTCTCATGATGAATTACTTTGAAATGAAAAAAAAAATAGATGATAGCATGAAACATTTCAAAATAAATCAGTTACAAATCAAATAACACGGAAAAAACAGTGCACAACAAACAACGAAATACAGTGAAAAAATATAAATATTTAAAAGTGAGAAAAGGCATCGAAGTGTAAAAATTGTATTTAAATAAGAAAAAATGGATACGCCACGTAAAATAAATGGAATGCAAAAATTTTATAGTAAAATAATGCATAAAATTGAGGATTTTCCGCCGAAACTCAAGTTAACGAAAGCGCTTTCAGTGAAAGAAGTTAAAGAAAATGATGACAGCAATAAAATTGAGAATGTTTCATCTGGAAGTAAAACTGTTGTGACGCCTCAACGGCCACCACGATCAAATAAACGTCAGAGATCGGCATCACATGAGCCTCCCTATGAAAATGTGATGGTCACTTCATTCACTGGCAAAGATGAGATTGATTCTGATGTTAAAAGTACAAGTAAAACGTGTAACATTTCATTGGAAGATGAAATTTTCGAGGAATTGGAAAAAGTGGCACATGATGAGGCGAAATTGAATGCTGTGATACAGAATTTTGATAAAATATTGCTTGATTACAATCAAGATCGAAGTATTTCGGAAGCAATTGAACCAACCTCGAAACCAATGGTGATAAATGCAAAACCGAAGTCATCATCACATAAAGTATTGGGTAGTTCATCAAGCCTACCACTGTCATTACCATTGTCAATTGCACCATCACCATCATCATCAACAGGTAATAAGCAAAAACCCACAAGGAATATGAGTGTATTTTGTCCACCTCCATTGCAAAAAGCAAAAACATGTAGCATAATTGAGTCAAAATGCATATTAAAGAAACATGTTGGGATAACAATTACACCTGAACCGTCACGCAAAAAACCCGCGTCAAGCCATGAAGATGAATTAGATAAATACATACAAATAACCAAAAGTTTAATGAATTTACATGACTTGAATGAGTTGGCCAAAAAATTGGATAAACAAGAAACGGAACGATTAAAACGTGATGCAATACAATTTAGTAATCATAAAACATATAAAGTGGAGAAACAGTCATCATCTAATGAAATTGTGAAACCACCACCCATTGATTTCACTGCAAAAGTACAAGTGTCTCATAAAAATTCATCAATTCATTCATCAAATTCATGTAATAACATTTCAAGTGCTGGTATTGACCAAGAAAAATTACCACGTATTGTTACACATATGGATAGTAAAATTAAAGAGGAGCTACCTTCATGTGTTGCTACCTCGTCACAAGGTGTCACAATGACAAAAACAAAAAGTGTATGTGAATTATCACGAAACAATAGTGGGTCATTGAGTAAAATACCGGTCAAAGCACAACAAATTCAGTATAAATATTATGGACCACAAACGGCAATTGTTAAACCGTTGAGTGTCCATTCAAGTAGGAGTAGTAGTTACATTGACATGGCATCACCAATCACCGCAAGTACTTCACTCAAGGCAAATTCAGTGCGAAATTTGAGTGTGCCACTGAAACCTTTGAGTCATCAAGTTCCAACAATTAATGTTCCTATGATGAGTTGCATTGCACAACCAAAAACTGGTGGTATTAAAAAAAGTATTATGAAAAGTGCGGTTTCAACGAGTGCTATCAATTTTAATAATAAAAGTCCACAGAATCCAAAATCACTGCTTTCAACTTCACCCAACAGTAAATTGAGGATGAAGTCGGCTGTCAGTGATTTGGCGTTAAATAAAACGAACATTAAACGAGGAACTCCAGTTGATGCGAGTAGCAAACGAACGCAATTGAGTTCAGTTCCTCGAAGCAATGAAAAACGACTTTCTATACTGAAGAAGGCGCAAGATTTGAAAATGGGTGCCGATGAAGTTGACTTTGCCCACATTTCTCCTAGAAATGTTATAAGTGACAATAGTCAAACACTGATATCGAACAACAAACGTGATTTCGTGTTAAAGTCAGGTAAACAAACAATCAAGAAATCACACACAAAAATAAATAATGCGCCAATAATTGTAGCAACAGTAAATAATCGAACAAATATTCTCTCCAATATCAATAACAATCAAAATACAAAAACTAAACCAATTCCACCAAAACCACGTACACGTACAATTTTGCCAGTTCCAAATCAAACTGAGGTAATTTCGACTACCAAGACAGCGATAACACAACAAAAAGACAAATCAATTGAAGAAATTACTCCAATAAATAATAATAATATTACCGATCGTGCTTACCAGAGTGATTGTAGTGACGATTCAGGTCACATTTCAAACGAGGCTGATGATAACGTTTTACTTGTTGTACAAAAAAATACTGAACAACATGCAAAAAGTAAGAGTGAATTTAAAATGAATTCTAATGTCACGAAGAAAACTGGTCGAATTAGTGAAGAATTACTTGAAAAATTTGAAGCAACTAAACAAGTTGCAGCAAAAATACTACCTGCAAATAATAGTAAATTGGTTAAACGAAATGACAAATCAATAAAACGAAGTAATAATGAGGTTTGTAATAAAGATACAAAGTTAGAGGTGATAAAATGCAATAAAAATAGTGTTTTAATACCTGATAATCATAAAATAAAGTTATTAACTGACGACCAATTAATGGATGTTTATCTGAACGATTCAGCGGACACTGAGGTAAGTTTGGAATTTAAATCACGGTTATTTAATTGTTTAAATGTCAAACAAAAAATTGAAGAATATTAAATTAAATTTAAAATTAAAATTGAATGAATAATAACAAAAGATGAGATCAATGCTCTTAAATTTTTTTAAATATTTTTTTTAATACAATAAAAACATACCGTAGATAATTATAAAAAAAATCACATTTAGGAAGAAAAATAAGTAGAACACTCATTCTCTGAGATGAAATTAGTGTGTCTCTATTTGTATTAACCACATCATTATCTCATGTACCGGCAGTTTGATGAATAAGATGTTCGCATAATATAAATTGTTTTTTTTGTAAAAAATTGTCTGAATAAGCGATTGTCGTGCTTGCGTTACTCTTAAATGAAAATGACTCGATGTGCCAGATGACTTATTTGACAAAAGGACGCACTTGCTTGGACCTCACAGGCAAAAGCGAATTGAGATTTATTTTCGACCTTAACTTACTTTAACAAGACGTTCGCATTAACATTTTTGGCCAGAATGCCCATATGGGCAATCCACCATTACTCAAAGGGCATTTGCTGGGTTTCTTACAGACAAAGCTATAGGCTAGAATTCATTTTGACATTTCACAATTCCACATACAAAATGTCCGTATGTGTATCTATGAAAAATAAACGCCAAAAAGTATTTTTTATTGCATTTCGTAAGAAAAAATAGCACTTTTACAGACGGTTTGTCCGCCGTCACTCTGACACTCCGTAAGTCTGTAGGTCTGTAAGTCTGACCACTGATCGCTATCCATAACTCCGGAATGGTCCATCGGAGCGAGATCAGGTTTTTTTTATTAAACAGAGGAGGTCTTAAGGATTTGTTAAAACTCATTAGTTTTGAGATTGGGCTCCAGAGCCTCCAAAGTCTGAAAAACTGTTAAAAACAGTTAAAATTTCAAAAAATTTATAATTTGTTTTGTTGGATCGAGAAGTTTACTTAAATGAATTGGCTCTGAGACTAGGCTCAAGGATTGGGCTCAGGGATTGGGCTCAGGGATTGGGCTCTAGAATTAGGCTCCAGAGCCTGAAAACAGTCAAAAGCCCAAAATGTTCGATTTTTTCATTTTTTTTCAAAATTTTTTAAAATAGCCTCAATTTAAAAAATGGTGGTTATTTTCAAAATGGCTGTTATTTTCAAAATGGCCGTTATTTTCAAAATAGGTTTATAAGTATTAAAATTAAAACTTAATGATTTTCAATGAAACGAGTCACATCAAAATGCACTTTTCTAAACCGCCCAGTGGTTAGAATTTACCATTTTTTTCTCTGGACCTGCTAGATATCGATATCGATCAAGGTTAGATTGAATCGAAATCAAAGTATGTATAAAAAAATGCTCTCACAAGTAATTTCACATACAAATAGTAGTAAAATAAAGAAAATCGCGTGAATTGTGTATGAAATAATAAATATAAAAAAATGATATATTAATCATTGTCACGACAAAAACATTATGAGATGATACCGTTTGATAGGGTCTCTTTGAACATGTTGATGATATTTTTATTAAAAGGCTAAATTTTTTTATATGATTAACGGTTAATTTTTTTTTTAAATAAATTTAATTGAAAAATCAAATTTTGACACGAATATTGATCCCTTACTCATTAAATGTTATTTTTTCTTAAAAAAAAAGTTCATAATCATCACTCGTCACTTCACTTCACGGTGAAAGATTGTAGGAAAAAAAATAGGTAACATCAAAATATTACACAATAGATTTATATTGATGTGATGTCTATTTTTGTATCATAAACGAGTAAAAGAATATTTATTATTATTATTAAAGTGAATGCAACACCGTGTGTTATATGAAAATAAAAAAAAATCTTATTCATTCATCAGTGTGCATTGCAATGTTAAAAAAAAACAACATATGACTATGCATAATTTACCTAACTGTTTCTTTACATATATTTAATTTATGTTAACATTACAATTCAAACTGTAAACTAGTACAACATTAATTTTTACATTTACATTCTTTTCACCATATTTAGGTTCTATTCCGTTCTGGTGTACTTACACAACTGGAAGCTAAACGTGATGAGCTGCTATCTGATCGTATTGTCCAACTCCAGGCCTATTGTCGTGGTCATTTGGCACGTAAACGTGTATCGCAACGACGCGTCCAGGAATTGGCCGTGAAATGCATTCAACGAAATGTGCGAGCTTTCTTACAAGTTCGTGATTGGCCCTGGTGGCGATTATTAGTTCGAGTCTCACCACTCCTAGCTGTCAATCGGACAGAAGAGCAACTCAAAATAGCTAACGATGAATTGCAAGTATTGAGAAGTAAGTTGGAAAAAATGGAAACTGAACGTAATGCATTGAAAACAGAAAATCAGCGGATCGAAGCTAAGGTAAGACAAATTTTTATGTCATTTTAAAGTTATATTATCATAATAATAATGATTTTATGAGAGAGAGAGATACCCACAATATATTTTATTGTCATAAATGGAAATAAAAACAGTAATTTACTAAATGTGATGCGTAACTTTTGGTGTGTGTGTGTTTTTATTATTTTCATTTTTTTGATATGCACTCCGTTCATCGAGCAACAGTTGGATGAAAATCATTTGTCTATCATAAATTTATTTATCATATGGTACTTTTATTTCTATGAAATTAAATAAATTGTCATTTCACATCAACTTTGAATTTCGCCTGCTTAAAATCTTATGACTTTTTTTTTTATTGCGTCACACAATATTTATCTTTAACATAAACAACAGATTGCAACAAATATCCATGTCACTACTTTTTTTATTACTATTTTAAAGTTAACGCATGTGAATGGGAGAACATTTTATCACGTTTGTGTAACATTTAATTTTATTACTTTTATCATGTTTGAAGTGTCAAGATATTTTTTTTTTATATTTCATAGAAAGTCGCATCATTTTTAAGAAATCTTCAAATTATTGTCTAAACTGATGACTTCACTCATTACCCAAGATTAGGAACGACCTGAAATTGAAATTGACTTGCTTTAGTGATTTGAGATAAATTTACGTCAATTTTATAAAAAATCGTTTAAAAGGCCGTTGAAACTTTCAGAAAAAAAATTTCTTGTCAACACATCGATGCATTTGAACGATTTAATGAATGAATTTTCCGTCAAAATTTTCGTGAATATTTTCAAAATGCATGAAAATTCTCGTATGAAGAGTAAAACTAATTACTTTTAATTTGTTACGCAATTAACCATAAGTTTGGGGACAAAATTTCAACTTACTCAGATTTTTTTTTTATTTTATTGAATGGCTGAGTGATTTATTATTAACTTTAAGTGAAACGTCATTGTCACTCAAATGTCCATCCTACACGAAATGTAATTTTGTTTAAAATTAAATAAAAATGAATGGTTCCTTATTTCAGTGTAAAAATAAATTTAAATTTTAATTATAAATTTTGTAAGTGTTTTGAAAGTTAAAATGCGCTTTTAAGGAGATTGTCTTTGATTAGCGATGAAGAGGGATTTGAAATGCGATTGATCTTAAAATTATACAGATTTTACTTTTTTTTTTAAACAAAAAATAACATAAATTTTAGTTTTTGGTTGAAATTGAAATGTTTAAATGCATTTTAACCCTTCTATGCTTTAAATTCGCTTTTATTCTAGATCTCGAGCTCCCCGCGGTATTAAAAAAGCCCAAAATTTTGAAATTGAAACATTGAAACTTGCATATTTATTCAAATCGAACGGTAATGCGCTTACAATTAGGCCTTTGGAGCTCAAATCAAATTTTTATTCCTAGTATTTCACAATTCAAGCATGAAAGGGTTAAATTTAAACTTTTATTATCAAAATAATGTATTGCAAAGCAACATTGACCGGCACTTGCTGACATTTCCGGTTTTTAAATTTAAACAATTTTCGTCATCGATTTGGCTTATTTTTGTGTTTTGTTATGAAAAGCCAGATATCTTTAAAATAGTGCTCATAATAATAAATATGTTAGAATAAAATTATCGAAATGATGAAAATTAATTGATTGCCCTGTTTTTTTCGTGAACATGACCAGAGTTTATTTATCGAACATGTTTTAGTTTATTGAAGACATGTAATGCAAAATTTAAATTTAATGAGTACATGTGTCTTTTTCACTGTAAAGAACTCAATTTGAATTATTATTGTTTATTTTTGATTAATTTTTGTTTGGCCTTGGATGTAATTTAAATTTAATTGAAATTTCTTCATTTCACTTAGAGCAATTTTTAAATTTAACTTGAAGGATACAAGGGAAAGGCGTTAATTTTTACTTGGAAAGAATTCAAAGGACTGAGAAATCAGCAGGGTGAGTTTTTCAGTTAATTCCATGTTTTGTGTGCTATAATTCAATTTTATGGTGCTGGCTCAATGAATTCAGATTCAGCTTTAAAGGGTCGCTAGCACTCAGAACATCAAACGGGCTTGCCGTGCATAGCCGCTATCATCATGAGAGGGCCTAGCTTTTATCTTGCCATTCCAAGTAGGCGCCACCTTTTCTAGATTTCAACTTAAAATTAGAAGCCGGAAAATTTCATGGCCGAAGCTAAAACCGATCTGTCGACCAAAATAAAGCTCATTTCATTAAATTCTAGATCATTGTCCACTCAAATCACTGTCATTCAACTTTAATCTCAATTTGATTGTTATAAAAACATGGTCCACCTACTCATTTACACAATGATACACTTTGTTCAAGCAAATAAAAAATCTAACAATAACAACACAGCTTTCTTCTTCATATTATTATTTTTATAATCTCATATATGTGTGCAATTTAAAAAATTTTCTCAGATGATATTTAAAAAAAATGCGTACACACCACTCGACTATGATTTTCCTCATATACACATGGATACATTGAATTTTTATATTAAATTTAATTTTGAAATGAAAAAATACATAAGAGTATGTGAATGTATCGAAAGATTTTTTTGAAAAAATATATATGTAATAAATCGCACACAGTTTGACCACAGTGAAAAATAAAAGAAAAATGCAGAGTCAAAAATAAAATATATCGATGCTCAGTTTTCAACTTGTTGCTTTCGCGTAAAGACGTTTCGTGTTGAGATACATTTTTTTATGGCTTATGAATATAAATCTTTTAAAAATATTATTATTATTAAATAATTATTAGTCACTTTTCGTTATTTTTTATCGTGTTTCTTCATTCAATTCAACGCGTTAACAGAGAAAATCAAAAAAAAAAATATTAAAATAAAAATAAATCGTGTGTTTCTGTTTTAAATGTTATTATCATTAAAATTTATTGCTATTATAATTGCTACAATTATTGTTTAATTTCAAAAATCAATTAATTATTGAGAAAATTTTGGAAAGTACAAGGGAAAACTCATTGCTGCCATCGCTATCTTGAACATCACATCGCATCATCTTATACATAGCACAAAAAAATTGCATCCGGATTTTAATTAAAATTTGAATTATACTGTGATCATCTTTAAATTGATATTCAAATTTAATTAACGATTTAAAGTGGTTCAATGATTGCATTGTGAAAATTTGATATTATTATTTGGCTGTGTGCATTTTGGAACACTCGACATCTGTACATCTGTTAAATTGAAATTTATCATCAAATTAAAATAATAATAAATGAATATGAAATTGCAGTATTTTGTGCGCTAATTGTTGCAATTATTACAGAACATCTTTAGAGCTATTACTTCTCTATTAATAGACACACAACTGTTTCTGCTTCAAATTTAAGTGGGATTTCACACAGTGGCCATTTGTCATTGTGCTTGTATTAAAAATTAAAAAAAAAAAAAATAAGATTCCTCTTATTATGCAAATAAATAACGATACACATTGATTGAATTGTCGAAATTTTTGTACATTGAATACTTGAAAACATTTAAAAAAAAAATGCCTTTGGCATTGTCAGCAACAGTCAATCAAACACTTCACAATGCAGTGCCACCACCATTACCAGCACCCAGCACTGTTACAGTTGAAAGACAAAATGAACATGGACATGGAAATGAGGAAAGGAATAATAATCATCATAATGGAATGGAAAATGGCATTAAAAGTGATACAAAAAATATGAATGGTGTCATGAAAGAGAAAAAAGAAGTGAAACCAGTCAAGAAACCTCCATCAAAGCCAAGAGTATGGCCATCAGAAAGTGATTTGCAAAATGGTGTTAATAAAAATGGAGTGAAAAACGGTGATGACAGTAATCAAAAGGAAATGAATGGAAAACCACCGATTCGGCCTCCAGTGCGTCCTGTGAAAATGAATGCACCGCTAGCCACTAACGGAATCACAGCCAAGCTCATAATGAGATCAAGTTCAGCGAAATCCTTAGATTCTAGTAATAATCGTAGTAAAAGTACACAAAAACCCGTTTCCAATACTGCACGTCCCATTTCAGCATCACTTCGTCTTCCAATATCACGTGGAAGTACGCCAGATTCATCGAATAAAAGTTATTCACGCGAATCATCAATTATTTCCCGATCTCCATCACCATGCACTTCATCATTACACAGCATCTCATCAATTAACAGTTCTCGTGGCTCATACACCGAACGTCTTAATGATTTTCGTCGATCACTCACACCTCGCCGCGTCTTTCCGCAACATTATTACAATGAAAATCCAATGGATATCAATGAAATGTACCATCTAGAACAGTCAAATGTAATTTTCGATGCAAATATGCAATTTGTCCTTGGTTGTAATAAGCAGCGCATTCATTCAGCGTTCCGTGCATCGCCAGCACACTCGGAAAAAGAAACTGCCTCAAATTATTTGACAGATAAAATAAACGAATTCCTCAATCGCACAGATCACATCAACGAAGAATGGAAACTCCTGGGTAAAAAGACACTTGATGACGACACTTTCAGCATGATTGAAAGACAACGTAAAGAAGATCGCAAACACAATATTGTGACAAAATCAAAAAGTGCTGCAAACATCATGATTAAAGGATTTCAATTAATTAGCAAACAACCAAAGACACCAATTAGTCGGTCTAATTCAATTGCAAGAGACGACGACTACATGGATGATGATCAATGCACCATTGTTGACGCCTCTGAGGTATGCCAATTGATGAAATTACATAAGATTATGCAATGAAATTTCACTCGTTTTTTTCATTTACTTTAAATTTATGTCACAAATTGATTTGATGTGAAAGAAATTTTTTCTAGAATTTTTTTTAAATTAAATTAAATTTAAAGAGAAAAGTCATAAAAATTTTAACATTTTCTGGCTTAATTCAATCAAACAAAACAAAAACAAAGAAAATGTTTACCCAAATCTCATTTTTTTTGTTGAATTTTTATTTTAATTATATGCCAACGATTTTTTTTGTTATTTATTTTTGGTTTTTTTTTTGCATAATATTTTTTTTTATATAAAAGTTGTTTAAACAGAATAACAACAAAAAAAATGAGAACTCTTACTGTGATATGTGACTCAGCGCCAAAAAATTAAACTTAACATGTTATTATTTTTATTATTATAAATATAGTTGTACATTGAATGCTCACATATATTAGGACGAGAAGTGGCGCTGAATGGTTTATTTTTGTTATTAAAATATAAAATTAAAATTAATTTTGCTCGATGTATTTATAAAATTATTACAAGTAGAACGAACAAGGTTTTGAGAGCTTTGAACTTATTTGATTTATGTAATAGTCAAAATTGAATTGAGGGCTTGTCATTTTGAAGGCCCAGTCTTCGAATAAAACGTTTTTTTGTATGGGAATTTTCCTTGCAGATTCTCTCTTTATACTTTTACTTTATTTAGAAGGATTTTTATTTCAAAGCTCCTGAAATTATGCAATGCATTTGACACAAGGATTTCAAGTCAATTATGCCCGTCATGTCCGAGCGTCAGTGTTGGTATGAAAGTGGGCTCTCGACTCGGAAAAAAAGTGACCAGTCACCGAGAAAGCAGATTAAATTTGACAGTTCATTTTGTATAGATACACATACGGAAACTTAAAAAATTCTGTACGTTAAATGAGATTGCCAAACTTTCACTGGCCTACCCAGTCAAGCAGATGAAGGTTTACGTACAAAATTTTTGAAGTATCCGTATGTGTATCTATACAAAATGAACTGTCAAATTTAAATGGGCTATTTTTCATTGAATTAGACGCCCAATTGAAAAAAAACACACAGATTCCCTTTAATTTCCTCACCTTGAGATAATTTCCGATCACATAAATGCATTGACCATCACCTACAATATCGAATTGAGTACAAAACATCTTTATTTTCAAAAAGTTACCCGCTTTATATCTCATTTAATGTAAATAACAACTTCCGTTCTGTTCTGGCAACATACACAATATTTTATTTTGTCAATTTAACAGCCAAACAGGTATGACGTTGAAATTTCGTTTTTTTGTATATAAACATGACAAAAAACATAATCTGAGAATGTTCGAAATAGTCACCTATGAAATGGAAACATCATAACAAAAAAAAAATATATTAATAGGTATCTTCATTGTTTTTTAAGTCAGGGAAATTAATCATCATACTGAAAATTCAGAGCCCACACAATGTTTGGTGACCTTTTTGATGGAGATCAAATGATTTATTTATTTATTTTTCATGAATTTTCTCTCATTATCTGTCACATTAAAATTATGATTGCAATCTAATGCCATGATAAATTTATCACTGCCTATTAATTGTAATCTGACTATCTTTTGTTCTATTTCTATTTTGATGATATCAGATCGTGATATGATATGACATTTCATGTGTATATGTAAGTCTATGGTGATTATATGACACCCATGAAATAATACAAAATATTATTGAATACAATGATAAAATTATCATAAGATTATTAATTGTGAGACGTTAGAAGTCGTATGTTGCGTGTCTGCTTTTGTTCGGATTAATTGAATTCATAATTTTTGTGTCACCACCTGTTTAATTGAGTATTGTAAACAAAAATAATAAAAAAATACAGGAAATTAAGAGAGTTAAAAATGAAAACAAAAATTTTTTTTCGTTGAACTTGAAATTTCATTAAAAAAAAAATCTTAAAATGAAGAATTAATTTAATGATGCATAATTTACATTTAAGATAAAAATAAATTAAAACAAACAAAAAAAAGTGAAAATGGGGGCGATACAATCAAAAACAGATTTACATTCACTACTCGTGATTAGTTGTCTGATGTTTGACCTGGAACATGTGATAAATTTTATCATTGGTGTTAGTCGAAGGCTGGGAAAACGACAAATTAATGGTTATTCTCAAACTGATTTGACAATTTCATGTAAATGTAAATATTGCATTATTAGAAGTAGCAGCATAAAAAATGTATGTGTGTGTAGGTGACTTGTTGAATGTAAAATTAAAATTTAAAAAAAAATTAAAAAAAATTTAAGTAAATTTCATTTAATGTGGGATTTTTCCCTCTCTCTCACTCATGAATATTTGTCTAGGTTTTTTTTTATCATTTTAATCAAAATAAATAAAAATTTTAATGTTAATTTTAATTATTTTCATTTTTACGCTCGTAGTTGACAGACATGACGGTTGAATTAGCAGATGAACATTCTTCGGCTAATATTACAAGTGAGCGTCTTGAGGCCGAGACCAGTGAGAGGCTGAGATTAGAAAAGGAACTTGAAGAGCAACAGAAAAAGTACCGAAATCTTCAAGAATCATCAGAGAAGCTTGAAATGGAACTTATTTGTGCAAAATCTGATTTGAATGGGTAATTTAATTTGGACTTTGAAAAGATAAATTTTAATTTTTATAATTCAAATATTTACATTTTCAGCGTTCTAGATGAAGACGATCCAGATAATGAAGACAATGGTGGTGTTTATAAAATTAAATATGAACGAGTTGCACGTGAATTAGAATTCACTAAAAAACGTCTACAAACACAGCACGAACACGATCTGGAACAATTGGTTGGATTGAAAAAACAACTAGAGAAAAAATTGGCTGACGCATACGAAGAAGTTGAAGAACAACGACAAGTTGTTGGTCAATGGAAACGCAAAGTACAAAAAATGACAAATGAAATGAATGATTTACGTATGTTATTGGAAGAACAGAATAGTCGAAATAATTTACTGGAGAAACGACAACGTAAATTTGATGTTGAATGTCAGTCGTTACAAGTAAGTTTTGAAAAAAATAATTGAAATTCAATTTAATAAATTTTATTTTTCATAGGACGCCACAAGACAAGAAAAATTAGCAAAAGAACGGTTGTCACGGGAAAAGGATGTACTTGTAGCTGAAAAATTCCAATTAGAACAAACATTATCGGTATGTTTATTTAATTTGTTATTTTTTTTTAAGTTTAACGACATGTTCTAAACTTATCTTATCAGAACAATTAAATGTTTTGTTTGTTTTTAACATTAAAAATACTCTGGGGCTGTTAAAACATTAAAATACCTTAATTTTTATCATTTAATTGTGTTATTTATGAGTAGTATTCAAATAACTCTTTGTACAAACACTTATGCTCGACAAATTATCTTATCATTTAATATTTTATTGTCATTGTAATAGGATACACGTCTTGAACTTGATTTAAAAGAAGAAAAATTGAACGCGTTACAACGGGAGCTAGAAGAAATGACATTCGGAGGTGGCACTGAAGAGGAGGTTGCTCAATTAAAGCGATCCAAATTGGACTTGGAGAAACGCTACAAGGAACAAGAAGAGGAATTAGATGAAATGGCTGGACAGATACAGGTAAATATTATTTTACATCTTTTGAATTTAATGTTTCAATGTTTTTATTTTCATTTTCATAGTTGCTTGAACAAGCAAAACTCCGATTGGAGATGTCTCTTGAACAGATGCGTAAGGATTCTCGTCGCGAAGCACAACAACGTGACGATGAATTAGAGGAGATCCGCGGAAATTCATACAAGAAAATCAAAGCACTCGAATGTCAACTGGAATCGGAACATGAAGAACGTACATTGTTACTAAGGGAAAAACACGAATTAGAACGTCGATTAAATTCATTGGAAGATCAGGATCGTGCTGATCGAGCTGCTGAGGAAGCAGCTAACCAAAAATTGAAACGAGATTTAAGAAAATACAAGGCATTACTGAGAGATGCTCAGTCACAGCTTGAGCGTGCAAAGGGTGATTCGGCTGGTAAAGCAATAATAAGACAGTTGAGAAATCAGTTGGAAGATGTTGAATCGGCTAGAACCATTGCACAGAAAGCACGTCAAGCAGCCGAAAATGAATTAAGTGAATGTCAATCATTATTGGAGGAATCACAACGTAACAGATCTGAGGCTGAAGATCGCGCGGCTGCCGCACATCGTGACCGAGCTGAATTACAAGCCCAACTAGATGAAAATGAGGAAGAATTAGCAGAATTAATGAAAAAATACAGTGCAACAGTGAAACAGTTAAATGCTGAACAAGGAGCAATCACTGAATATGAACTGCGCATCACAGAACTAGAATCAGAAAAGAGTTCACTCAAGGAACAAATTGCCGAATTACATACACGACTAGAAAATATCGAGTCAATGGGTGATTCGTCGGCTCATTTGCAAAACAAACGATTGGAACTTCGTACCAAAGAATTAGAATCGCGATTAGAATTTGAACAAACAACACGTGCCAGATTAGAAGTACAGGTAAATCGACATAAAGAGGCCGTTGAAAAGGCACAAGCTGAAATGTCAATCATGAAAGCAAAGGAAATGACCACACAAGATGCTCTGAAGAAAGCACAAAAGAGTTTACGCGAATTACGTGAAGAATTCCACACAGTTTCAAATCGAGAAACTGAAGTCATGATGAAACGAAAGGAGCTTGAAAAGAGACTTGAAACAGCTGAGGCTGAAGCGGCAACAGCTCGATCAGACTTGAGACTCGCGTTACAGAGAATTACCGATCTGCAACAAGCGATGGAAGAAGATGGCTCACCAAGTGAAAGGTAAGTAAAAATTTTAATGTCCAAATAACTAATTTAAGTCTAATTTTTCTTTTAAATACAAATTTCAGTGAAAGTGAGAGTTCTGATGACTCCCTCAGTGATTTAGACGTTAGACTGAAAACTCGAACTTCATCAGTATTGCAAAACAATACCATGAAAGATGCCAACGGTATCCATTCAGAAACAACATTGATCATAAGAGAAGAAAAAGATTCAATACCAAGGTAAGTTATGCGTAAAATATTGATTAGAAAAGCATGAAAAGTATTTTAGTAGAAAGTATTTAGTAGAGTGACATAATAATTGCACGTAAAATATCACCAACAAAGCTTATGAATGTGCACCAAAAAAATATTCAATGAAATATTTAATCAAAGTGTGACAAATAAATAACCGTGTGACATATTTTATCCAAAGAAAGATAATTCCAATACTCTACTAACAACTTTTCTTTTCAATTGTTTCTCTGTATTGCAATATA
Source organism: Culicoides sonorensis (assembly GCA_900002565.1). NCBI lineage: Eukaryota > Metazoa > Arthropoda > Insecta > Diptera > Ceratopogonidae > Culicoides > Culicoides sonorensis. The sequence continues at coordinate 1,210,459 of LN483358.1, forward strand.
AACAATTGCAGTTTTATTTCATTTTAGACACTCATTACAAAACACAGGAGCTCACAGTAGCAACGGAGATTCGGGTGCCAAATTATTGAACAATGGAGACTCATCATTTGCTTAAAAAATATTTTATATCAAAAATTTTATATTAAAAGAAAAATAATATTTAGAAAATGGAAGTATTGTTACTATAAAACCTTAAATTAGTAAAAAAATTAATAAAAAAAAATAATTTAAATGTTAGAAAACTGAATTTAATTTTATTTTTAATGTTAACTTAATTTAAATCATTTCGGCTCATTACAAAATTACAAAAAAAATATTCAGGTACACAAATAAAAGTAATAATCAAAACATATGAGGCCTCATTTTAATACCAGAAGACCTTGAAATGAAATTTTCGAGGAAAATAATAAAACTTTGTCATTTCTTTCAATAGAAATTAGCATCAGCACTGTATAAACAGACAATATTTTACTAGTCCATTTCACTTTAAAATAAATTTAATACCCACAACTATGAAAAGCAAAATATAACCGCCTAAAAATAAAAAAGTAAATTAATATATAAAAAGTTGCTTGAAAAAAATAGAAATTCAATTACACATAAAAATAATAATAATATATAACAAACAAAAAAAAGTATACTTTAAAATAAATACTTTAATAAATATAATTTAAAATTTGTTATAAAACTTAATTTTAATCACATATCATGTAATTTTTTTTTTTTTTATTTTTAAGTTAATTTAATCAAATTCATTTTTTTCCAAAATAAAAATAAAAGAAAAATTGAGTGATAACTTTTTCGCATTGGTCAATCAATCATTTGTATACATTTTCATTAATGCCTAATTAATATTAACTTAGACAAAAGTTACTTAATTTTTTTTATTTTATAAACATTTAAATTTATATTAAAAATTGAAAAAAAAAATATTTAATGATTATCGTATTTTCATGTATATTTATTACATTTATAACTAAATTCATATTAAAATAAAAATAATGATAATAAATAAAAAAAAATTGTTAATCGTTTCATAATATAATCAATAAATACAAAAAAAAATGATACAAAATACCTAATTTAATGTTTAATTATATGAAAATGAATGAAATTAATTAAACAAATACATGAATATTGTGTATTATAAAATTATTATTCAATAAAGAAAAGGAAAATTTGAAGAAAATTAAAAATTGTCGTTTTATTTTTTAAATTTATGGTGTCTCCTATTCAAAATTAATTGGAAATTCCTTACTTAAGTAATTAATGAAAATTGAATTTAACATGAGAAGGAAATGTAAACTTCCATTCAAAATTAAAATGTAATCATTGCGTTTGTCAGCGTTTTGTTGTTAAGTGAAACGCTAATAAATTTTACAGTACCGGCCGAAATTATTACACTGCATTTGTTTTCTAAAACGACTTCATTTCTTTTTTTATTCAGTATTTCATTTTATAGTAACGTCAATTTGAAAAGAACTAAAACTTTTCAAAATTCAAGTAAAGAAAAAAATTAGAGAATTAAAAAATCAAAAAACAAAGCACATCAGCTTAATTTGATAGCTCTTGATGTCCTGGAATTTACTTTTTTACACCTTATCTCGTATGAAAAAGACCTTTACGACAAAGTTGTAGATTAATTTATGACCTTCAACTTTGCTGAACATTATTTTGCATGTGTTAGTACAAAAATATGAATTTTGGACAAAAACACTCAAAAAATACCAAATTTGACAATTCTAGCCAATTGAGCTTCAAATTCTATATTGAGATACTCCACAAAAATGTTGTCCTAATGAGTTCGGAACAAAATGCGTATATGATGCTACAAAGATTTTCAATTCATGGTCGAAACGACGTCGAAATGATTTTTTTCGCAAAACTTCTTTATCATGAAAACAAGTCATATCATAATAAAAAAATAATTAACCCGCATTTGACGAACGTGACAGCGAGTTAACACCAAAAAACGCTTTTAGCTCAAAATTTTCTTATGGAACCTCAAAAGTCCTTAAACATAGCTTTTTTACAGGCACTATCACGATATGAAAATATACGTTTGAGTTAAAATTTAATTCTCATCAGATATAGGTTAAATAAATTTTTTTGTATGGATTCCAATCAAACTATAAATAAAAATAAAAGGGAATTTAATAATCACTGAAAAACACTTGAATAATTTTTCCATAGAGCCTGTAATAAAATGCATGAAGAGAAGTAATAAAATTGTAATCGAATGTTGTGTTAAAAGGAAATCAAAGTGCAATGAAAGTTAAATGAAGAAATTCATGAAATTAAAAAAAAAGTATTTTACATGAAAAAAAAAAATTTAATTGAATAATCAGGATTCTTCTTCAAATCAATTTTAAAGAGGTTCACAGTTTAACATTGAAAATAAGGCATATTTACCCTTTGTCAGGTTTCGTCAACTCTGCACGTCGATTCATAGAATTTGGTATTTCAGTGCAATAAGGACACGACCCAGTTAAAATAAGGTCATAATCAAGGTCCAAAAAAGACTTTTTATTTTCGATTCCTGTATTAAAAAATTTATTCGTAATAATATTTTTTTTTCTCTTATTTTCAAGTAGTTCACAAAAACGTCAAAGGGTTATATAATATAAAAAACAAAAAAAAATTGTATATAATGATTGATTTTCTGTAATTGAGATTTAAAATTGAATCAAGTAAAACACACATTTGTACCACAATACTTTTTATTTTTAATTAAGATATCGGAATCGAGCTTGACTGACTTTAATCTTCACTAATTTGGTTTTAAAAGAAGAAAAGAATGAAATGTTACATAAAAAAAAGTGTTTTGCAATGTAAAATTAAGATTAAAGCGCTTCAGTGTTCAAAAAAACTACTAGAACTTCCTTTTAATAAAGTAAAATTCACAAGACATGCTTTTTAAACGTAATTTTTTTTGTCGAATTGAAACAAATAAAAAAATTTCATTTAATTATGGAATAAAATTAAATTTATGTCTTAAAAGGATTCCTTTTTTTCTCATAATGCATAAAAATAGTAAAATTTAATTTAAATAATAATGAAAAAAAAAAATTATTTTTATTTGAAGTGAAGTAACAGACCGAAATGACATTAAATATCATTATTTCAAATCTCTTTATTTTCAACTTTTTACCTTGTGTGCAAATAAAAATTTGATTTAGTTTTTCCGAGAAATACCTCAATCAATTTAATTCAATATTCAAAAGAACTTCAAAATATGATTTCAATTTCTCGTATGTAAAAATAAAATTTCTAGTAAAAGAATTCGAAAAAAATCATATATTTCCTTTTCCTTTAATAGAAATATAATAATGAATTTCTTGGAATTTTATTGAATTTGACTTATTGTATCGATATCACCGTGGTAAATTTACATTAAAATTAAATTTATAGCTGATTCTTCTCTTCGCTTAAAGAAAAATGTAAGTAATTTTATTATGAAATCTTCTGTTATCTCCTGTCCAACTCATCAATTTTTCATTTAATCTATATTTGACAGTAATTGGACATGATTTACAAGGTTCTTTAGAGAAGAGAAGGAAAAAAATTGTATTATCGATGTTAGACGAACAAATTCAGGTGAAAATAAAATGGAGAAGAAAATAAGCAACAGATAATTATTATATTTTTTTTTATATTTTGTGCTCTCCATTGTATATTGAATGATGAGCCTGTAATTCCGTGAATTTTATTTCAACGCGTTGTCAACAATTTAGTCAGCAAAATTGTGTTAATTATTTCAAGAAATTGTTATGAAATGTTTTTTCGTTATTCTGACATGACACGTGTAATATCTTCACAATTCCACTCAATACTATTCAAGTAGAAAACATTAAAGTTTGAAGATGTCTATATGAAAATTTAGAAATGGAATGTTTTATGGTTTACCAATCTTCATATCAGATTAAACGCCCTTGTCAGCTCAATCAAACATCCAACACAAAGCATGAAAATCTATTAAGGAGATAAGAGAAGAGAAAATTTATCACTTTTATGTCATGTTAAGCATCTGCTATCAATAAATATTTGAGATCCTCGGTACTTTTCTTCTCAAATGACAGACATTTATCTTTTTTTCCTCACTTAGCCATAAATAGACATTTAAAATTCAGATCTGATTGTATTTTATATGTATAAAAATATATTTACTGTTATTATATGGTTGGTTATAAGGACCTTGCTCAATCATGTTATCCTTCAAAAAAATCTTTTAAGACCAATATTTGGCAGTCATTTTAGTGTTAATGTATTCCCATTATTTATTATTATTATTCATCTTTTGATCGATATTTTTCCTCTTTTAACTCCTAACAACAAAAAAATCATCGGATTGACGCCTCGTGAGACTTTAATGAGTTTACTGCTCTCTATTATATTATTATATTTATTAGTTTTTAATGAATTAATCGCATTATAAAATAGCGAATTTTAATTAGTGAGTTAAAATCTTCGCATCATTACCTTTTACAGAGAGCACTTTTTATTAATTCAATCAAATTAATAATGAAAAGGTTAATGAAGCAAAACTTTATGATTCAATGCAGTCATAATGGTTTCATGTCAACGTAAGATGTTATTTTTTTTTAAATTTTATTATTAATGTGAATATTTATAGATTTTTTGATGAATTATTTTAAATTTAATAAGGTATCAGACAGAATTATGATGATCTTAAGGCTACATTTCATTAAATTGATTTTCAATCAGTAATGTTGTGTTTAAATGACGCTATGCTTTGACTTCTTCAACTTCGTATAGACGAAGTGATTGCTTGTGATGGATAGGAAAATGGTCAATTTTTTCAAATTTTACTTGAATCGCCAATTTTTCCAAAAAGGTGTTAATGAAAAAGAAACTTTACAATCTCATATCGCCGTTTATCGGGCTGCTCAATTTGCGTTAAACGCTAGATAAAGGTGGCTTGTGCTTGGGATGACAGGATAAAAGCTAAGATCCTCGGATGATGATAACGGGTATGCACAATGGGCCCAGCTGATGACCTGAGTATAGCCCTAATAGTCGTCCTAAAAATAAGACCTTATATGATCCATCGAAAAACAATTTTTTAAACCACTCTTTGGTTATAATTTCTTGACGACTTACAAGTGAAATAGGCAAAAAACTTCAAATAATTTTAATTTTGTCAAAAATTAATAACTTTACTTCTAATTCCTAGAAAATTCTTGTTTTTTTAATTCTGTTATTTCAACACAGAACACAAATTAACTTGAATTGATAAACATAATAATAATAATAAAAGAGAGTCTTTTCAATGACAGTAATTAAATATTGTTTACGATATCCAAAAAAAACAACAAACATACACACTTTCTTTTATATTGGATGATGAAAAGGCCAGACAGAGTAACACACTATTTTTTTTGTTTTTTCTACTAATTTCATTTAATGACACCTCTTTTATGAGGATGTACTTTAACTTGAATATAATCTTTTCTGTAATTTAGTAATCACTGAGACCGATTTGGAAACTAAAATAAAATTAAAGCCTTATAAAAGTGCATTTGCAACCCATTCATTTAGAAGGATTTCAGGGAACTCATTCAATGTCGTCTCCTCATCCCAGTTTATGAAAAGTCGTCGAGTCGTGTTTCTTTTATGGTCTCAAATTTGTAAAGATATGACCTCCAGACGGTCAACATGATCATGAAAATGCACATAAAAGTGAAAATGAAATTTTATTTTGTTTTAAGTGATACTAAAGCATTATGTGAAAGGCAAAACTAATACAAAATATATGTATTATATTTGCTTTTTATAACATTTCAAACATGTTGTCAAAAAAAAAAACATGTTGTTAAATTGCTATAACATACAATATTTAATATGCTTGTAATGCAATCCAATATACAAAATTCCAATTAGTGTTGCAAATACATAGATAAAATGTTTTAGATGAAGAAGAAAAACTAGAATAAGGTGTGTTTTGAATCTGGTTTTATGATTATAATATTAATTATTAAAATAAAAAAGAACAAATAAGAGAATTTCCTGGTCAGTAAAAATACCGTAATTGTAGTTTAATTTATATTGTGCGTATAGCAGCAAAGGAGAAATTTACTTACATGGTTTTATTTGACTTTCATCGTAGTAAATGTTACGATTAAATATAAAAAGAAAAGTGCACAATGGGAGGTCAATTTAAAAGACATTAAATTAATGAATTAAGTTAAGAAGGATAATCACTGTTAATTTGAGATTAATAAGTGTTTTTGTATTTCATCGTATAGTTGAGATAATGACTGCATTAATTATGAATTGTCCTCTAGAGACAATGAAAAATTTCACAAGAGATGAAATGTCGTATGAAATGTCAATGAACTGTCAAATTCACTGTAAATTAGAAACGAGCATTAAACTGAACTCAGAGGTTGAAATTCATAGACTCGTGTAGGACAACTCGCATTTTATTTGTCTAGTGTATGACGTAAAGCCTAAAACTCTGCAAGCGTGTTCAATTTAGAGAGTAACTGTCAATTTGACGTTTATTTACTATAGAAACATGTACATAAACGGAAGTGTCAAAACTTTGTATGTGAAATTTTTAAATGTCAAAATTAATTCTAGCGAACTAGGTCCGCAGGTAAAAGTTTGACAATTCCTTTTGACAGTTCATCGTCGACATTCGACAAACAATTCAATTTACATTTAAATTTATTTATTTTTTGGCTGTTTTTCCATTCAGTTTATCAATTTATTAATAAATTTATATTTAAATTTAACTTTTCTTACAATTTTGTTTGTTTTTGTTTTTAAATTAATTCATTTTCTTGTCAAAAATGAATTGTCAAACAGCTGTCAACTTTTACATGTTTACCCCGTAAGGCTCTGAGAAGATTTAATATGACAATCTCTGTTTCTATAGATTATATGAAAACTTCAAAAATAAAAAAAGTCGCTTAACATTTGAATTTTGACGTTTTTTATATATTCAAAAGATACAGAGACTGTCAAAAAAAATTGACATTTAGACAAAGTAAACAGTTTTATCTGAAAGGAAAAAAGAAGAAAAAAAATTAATCATTTTATTGACACTAAATTCAACAATGACTTATTTTTCATGAAAAAGTGTCATAATTAACTTGTCTTTCTTCGTTATTTAAATAAGGAAACAGCCATTTCCGGGCAATTTAATCAATTCATTGCCCCCTTTTCAATTCAATTTAAATAGACAAAGTGATAATTTTTCACCAGATATATTTTTCCCTTTTACTTTTAGCAAATTCAATTTAAATTTTGCTTCTGGTTAGATGTCAAATAGATACAATTGCAATCAATTTCATTGTGTTGTGAGGTTTCATCTCATTTTTCATTCATTCAATCAGTGAAACAGTGAAACAGGTGTTTTATATTTTTTTTTTATATTTATTAGGTTTCCAGAGCGAGACAGTGTGAATTCATATTTGAATTGAGATAGAAAAAAAATTGAAAGAAAAATTTATTATAAAACTTCTTTTTTTTTAAACATTTTCTTTTTATGAATGTAAAAAAAAATAAGAAACATCACAAAAAAATGATTCATACACAATGGGAATGTTAAAATGAAAATGAATAAGCCATTATATGGTTGTTATAGTCATTGTATAAAAATATCAACTACCGGTAGTCATCACATTCAGGATTTTTCATTTTTTTTTATATGTATTTTCTACAAGACACAGAGGATGATGATGACGAAACCAAAAACCTTACATTTATATGTACATGAAAATCTATAATAAGAAGAAGATGAATAAAACTCTGATACAGTTATGATGGCAAAAGTGAAGGCAGTAAGGAAGTGAATAAAAAAATTTTATAGTCGTTTGGTGGATCATAAAAGTAAAGTAATGGACCAAGTTTATCATATTTTAGTTTATATTTTGCCATAGAATTTCTATATTTAACACAGAAACAGAAGAAAAAGAATAGGAAGTGATGAGGAAAATAAAAAAAAAGGAAAAATACATATTTTGCATAACCCAGACAATGTAAAGTGTGTCCGTGTCTAGTTGTCATCACATAAGCAGCAATTGAATATTTAATGTGAGCTTTAAGAGGGAAATTCTGTAATTTAATTCTATCATAATCGATTTTATTGCTGTCATGGTGTTCCTGATATTGAGTATTAAATTTAAATTGGTCTTTTATCAGATTAAGAAACAGGTGTGAAATTTCTCTGATATAAATTTTTTAAATTGATTGAATTTTTAAACTCACAAGATTTTTAACAAGGAAAAATCACCATCGAACAGAGAGCCTCAAACCGATTTTAACAGAATACATTTTTTTCATTGTCATCTAACATCCAAAAATCATCATGATAATGTCGATAATTTAAGCAAATTAAAGCAAATATCATGCAATGTAATCTTCATATGCACTGATTATTTTATTGGATTTTTTTTGCAATATCATCCGCATTTAGCTCATTTATTTATTTTTGGTACAATGAAAAGTCATCGTTTATTAGACTATTTATTGAAATTATTTATCATATTAAGGATTTTTTTTTTCTAGCTTTGATTTACTTGAATTTACTATGATAAGAGAAATTTGGCGCCTAATCATGACTAATCGACAATATTTAGTAATGTAAGTAATTGGTTAAGTTAAATGCATTAAATTTGGAGTAAAGGAAGTATGTAAGAGGAATCTTGGAGTTCGTTTCATTAAATTTTAGCGGATATCTGTAGATTTTGAAAAAAATTTCATTTTACAACGTTATTTCGTCCATCAAATTCGTCAATCAAGAAAAAGTCCTCAATCATGAAAAAAGTCAACAATCACGGAAAAAGTAGTCAATCACAAAAAAGTCGCCAATCACGAAAAAAGTCCTCAATCAACCGTGTTGAAATATCCTACGAATTAGAGGAAATTCCTACGAATTTTTAAAGCAATGCCTTAAAAAATTTCCCTTATAATTTCCACTGTTTGTTCGGCCGTATCTAGTCCTTCGTTTTCCACTATTTTTTCGTGGAATTTTTACCAATCGCCAGAAAATAATCATATCTAAACGGCTTTCTCGATTTAGAACGGTACGACGAATTTTTCATGGTTTTTTATAAGACGAATATTTTCTGGCGATTGGCAAGAATACCACGAAAAAATTCAACACTCACGAAAAAATACGTCAATAACCAAAAAAGTCGTCAATCACGAAAAGAGTCGTCAATCATAATGTTTTCTATGCTTTTAGAAAATTTTGCAATATAAGGAAAAAAATCCAATTCCACCTTTGAAACAGATGCCTTACTTAGAACTAAGAAACGTTTTTTTTTTTAAGTTAATATAAACAAAAAATTTTGTTATTTGAATGGTGTGATTTTTAATTAAATTTCTTTCCTTATAGCAACACACTCCTACGTTCTGACAAATTTTCAATTAGGTCAAGTTTAATTGATGTTTCACTAGCAAGATATCCATCAAAAAGTTTATAATGAAGTATGCTTGAGTTGGAAGATGAGATAATGAGTGCAGTCAATGTAAAATAAGATTTCAATATTTTTTATTTGTTCTTTGCATACAAAAAAACCGTTGTTATCATCATGTTTCATTACTCTCCTTGTTGTTGTTTTTCAATTCAATTTAACTTTCCTCTTCATTTTACATTACTTTGCAAAAGTTACTCTATTAGCAACAAAACTTTTACTTACAAATTATTCCCTGGGCAATTAAATGAATTAAAGCACTTGGATTTTTTTTATTACAGCTTTAAAATGAATCCAAATAATGGAATATTTTTTTTCAATGAAGCTCATCAATAAATTTTATTGCAATTATTCATAAAAATGATTGAAAAATCATCATATCAATATAATTCTCACTCATAATTAAACAAATACTGATTTTAAGTGTGTTTATATGAAGTGTTTGACTGAAGTGCCTCCTTATTTATATTTTAAACATCTAATTATGCAATGCATATAAAATACAGAAGCAAATATTTTGATAGAACATTATTCTATATGAGGCACTTTGAGGTTAATTTGTGTATAAATTTTATCTTCATCATTATTTTCCTCAAGCATTATCATAATTGAGTACTCTTATAAAAGTATTTGTTGTTATATACTCGAGAAATTATTTATATTAAACACCAAGAATGCTTTAAATTGATTTCAATGAAATTTGAGATGAAAATTTCTTGTTCAGGATATTTCAATTTCAATTTCTTTAATGAAGTTGTTACCAATTCATTTTGCATTTGTTTTATTTTTTATTCAAATTCATTATAAATATTGACATTTATTTATCCAGATTCTAGAAATTTTGGTTAAAAGTACAAATAAAAAAGTAATTTGATATTCGATTAAAATAAAAAAGACAATCAACCATGTATAATGGAATCACTCTAATCGTTAAAACCAGCAGAATGCTGCAGTATTTATCTTTTATTTTTGGTTCATTGTTTGTCCATTAATAAATAAAAAAAAAGTTTTTATTATTTTAAAAAAAAACTTGTGCCTTTTGGAATTTTATTTCATTGGCTATGTCACAACATTTATTTCCTCAATTTTTTTATTATTTGCTTTGTTTAAATAACGAGACAATTGTGGAAACTTTTTTAAATGTAATTTCTTTATTGTTTTATGTTGTGAAATTACATTTGTACTTTTCAACGAATTTTCTTTTTATTTTAAAAATGAAATTAATTTCAATTCAAAGACAAAGATAAGCCACAAATTGAATTGATTATCTTGATCATGTTCTTTGTTTTCGATCAACATTTTTGCACCAGGATTGACTTTGAATTTTCGTTCAAAAATTATTTTTAATGATTCAAAAATTTATTTTTTATGAACTAAGTGTTATTAAATCCGACTTTCATCCGAACAATGACATAAGAAAAATGGAAGGTAATTACATTTTTTCGATCAACTTGATATTTAGATATTTAAAGGACACATTTTTTTCACATTCTCTCGTCATCGTTGTTATTGACACTTTTTAAAATAGAAAGGTAGATTTTAAGTATTCCCATTGAATGCCAAACATCAATTTTCTTAGAAATTCATGACATAAAAAAAAGATTAAAAGGGGGATTGAGTCAAAAAATTCTTCACTGTTGCTTATGAAATTGAATATTTACAAAAAAATAATGACTTGTTTTGTGTTCCTTTTTTTTTATTATAATTTGCAAGGAAACTCCCACACAACATTGACTATATTTTGTTTATCTATTTCAGGGATTGTTATTTTGTAATATTATAAAAGCCATAAAAAAAGTAAAATGAAGTTGTTAGATTTATAACCCATTTTAGCTGGGCTTCAGATTTTATAGCTCTTTTTATTACTAAATTTATGTAATTGTGTTTTATTTTCATTCAAATTTTTAAAAAAATTAAAAATCCTTATCTTTGAGCGGTTTCGGAAAGTGCATTTCGATAAGACAAAAAATCGACCATTTTGGAAATTGTGAAATAAACCGATAAACTCCTCTATGCAACAAAAAAATTCAACCTTTGTCAGCTTTCAGGTTTCAAAGCACAATCCATGAGTTAATCTCAAAGCTAATAAGTTAAAGTTCATTTTAGTAAACTCCTCTGTCCAATTTTTTAAAAATTTTAACAGTTTTTAAACGGTTTTCAGGCTATGGAGGCTCTGAAGTCTAATCCATGAGCCCAATCTCAAAGTTAATAAGTTTAAAGTTATCCTTATGAGCTCCAATATCCAACAAAAAAGACCGACCTCGCTTCCATGGACTATTCTGCACTCTCAACCCAGAACCAGTGGGGCACCAGTGAGAACACCTTTTCCCACTGGTCTTCGACTGGTGCCCCACAGTGTGGATTTATGGATAACCATCAGCGACGGTGGTCAAACCGTCTGTAATAGTGCATTATTACTCACAATTTTTTTCGATGATCAGCTCTTTAAATTGAGACTGACAGGTAAAAAAGACGGAAAACCATCTGTTAAGGAGCATTTTTCATTTAATTTCAACATCAAAAGTTAATGTGTGTTTGTTCCAAATTTATTTTATTTAAATTGGGCAATAAATTAAAATGAAGAGGTGTTATTATCATTATCTTTTGTTTCATATAAATTTAAGATTAACTTGTTTTAATACATTTTAATATTGTAATCGAAATAATGCGGCTTTCATTGTGGCATATGGTCTAAGGTAAAAAACCGATAAATTTTCTTGAAAAATCCAGTTCAAAATAAAAATCAATATTCAAAATTTCCAATTCAATCTCAAACAAAAACAAAAACAAACATCTCAAGTAAAACTATTGACACACACAGTTCCATTTGAATGCCAAACCATCTCGAATGATATCTCGCAAATGCATATTTCAATAAAAAATAAATAAATCATTGATTAGAAATTGATTTATGGAAATGTGAAATCGAATATTATTATTATTTTGTGTTGTTTCGTACATTTCACTACATAAATAAAAAAAGAGAGAAAATTATTTATAATGTTAGCATATGTCATGGAGTCTGGTTGAATCACAGAAAACATTGGTCCTTTTATTTTTCATTCTAGATCAATATTTGAAGAGCTTCATATTTTTACATAAATAATATAAATAAATATATTTGATGTTGACATGCCTTAAAATTTTAATGCAATCACGTTATTATTAAAATATATGAAAATCAAATTAGCATGGATTGCTTTTCATTTTGAAGTGTGTTAAATACACACACACACACACATACACACAACTCATACCAAAGATATTCATTTACATCTGCTTCAGATACACATCGACTCAAATTCTAATGAAATTCAATTTAAATATCTAAATATTTTCGTGTAGAACATTGAAAAGCGTGTGTGTGTGTGTGCCAAAATTAGATGAAATTCATATTGAATGGCTTGATTATTATTGGTATAAGTAATCTAAGAGCTACTTAAATTTCATGATAAAGCATATAAATTTCATATTAAACGTATATGTACAGTGTATAACAGAGGATGTGATTGTTCAAGAGCAAATGTCATCAAATCAAGCATGCATAATATTAATATATTAACAAACGCGTTTATTCATAAGAAGCACTAGAATTGAGTATGGATGATTAGTGATTCGTGTCATGTGTGTAATGGAAATGGAATCAATTGAAATCTTATTGAAAGCACGAATGTGAAGGAAACAATACAATCGCTTGATTTTATATGAAAAACCAAAAATTATTCTGGTGAATATGAAAATCTTATACGCCATGAATCAGAATTCCATCACATTGCAGAATCATGTTAATTGTCTGCATTCTTAGACTAAATTCACTGAAATTTTTTGTATTTCATTTTGAGTTCAGTTAAATTCAAGTAAAATCAAAAAGATTCAATAAAAATGAAATTGGTACAGTAAAATATATTTTTTTTTGAAAAAATAAAATGAGTAACGACTCACATGGGAAGTCTTTAAAATAAAGTATCTTTCTTACATAATAATAATATACCTGTCTGATTTTTCTCTTAATATAATTTGGTCAGTATATTTTTTTCTATTAAATTATGATTATTTTATTCAGAACCTTTCATGTATATCACATATTACAGAAACGATCTTATCCTTTTCTTTTATCATTTCTTGATAAAATAAAAGTAAATTTGAAGTAAAATAAAAAAAAATCACATATTTTTCTTCGGACAGTTCTATGTAAAATGTAAGATACGTATTTACAGAACAAATAATAAATATTTCTTTCCCTTTTTTATTTTATTTTATTTTTTTCTTATATTTTATGTCTTTATCAGATTATTATAATAATAAAATAAAAATAAAATTTTCTGAAAAGAAAATCTTAATGATTTGACCGTATAAAGATAAGTTTGAGGTTCGATTTATATTTCCTCATATATGTATATTTTTGTATATAATTGAAGATAATACAATATTTTTTTTATTATTAAAATGTAAAAAAAAAATTATTCAAGTATAGGAATATTAAAGTAAAAAAATGAGAAAAAAATTATATTGAAAGGTAGTGGTTTAAAAATATATAATAAAACATTAATAAGCCTTTTGTTAAGTTAAGAAACAGAAGAAAGGAAAAAAAAAATTTTTTTTTAAAGAGAGCAACATGCAAACAAATAAAAATAAATTGCACCTTAGGGATTAGGTAATGAACATCTTTCAAATGATTTTGTTGCTACATTTTTTTCTTGTTCTATAAAATAATGATAATAATAGTTGAGAAACTCGTTTTTAATGGTGGGAAAGAAAATACCTTTTTATTTAATTTTTTTTACATTGTTACATTTAAAAAGAAATTAAATAGATATTTCACCGCTTACTGCATGAAAACCTGAAATCAATTTAAATGGATACGTCTGGTTATTTGTGAAATTAATATCAATTAATGGAATTTAAGCCATTAACGACCATTAACTGGTCGATTTTCGAGAAAGAGAGGCAGTTTTTTAACATTTCCACTATTCAAGCTTACAGTGGGTTTCGACAACCCCCTTAACCCTTGGGACGGATAATCAATTCATACAAATAGTTCATAGAATCCAAAATCCAGAGGCTGACTCAGAGGTGGATCCACTATAAGTCAAGATAGATGTAATCAAATCAAAGCAGTGGACATTTTAAAACAGATTCATTGGAGGAATCGCGTTAAAATCGAGTCAAATATTCTTTAACCGCTCTCAGAAATGCTGAAGTGTTACTCATCAACCTCACAGAAAGTGGCAGCTTGTTAAAGTAAGAAGGACCCACAAAAGCCATATGTCGGCTTTCCATAATTGTCAAGACATTTTTTTGAACCAGCTTATGGTCATCTCTCAGTCTGAAATATCAGAATTAAAAACAAGTTGATTATGACACATAATTTCAGCATTCAAACTCTTTCGTACATATTTCACAACCTCAAATCCATGAAGAGCTTTCACAGGCAGAATTCCCTTGACGTGAGTACTGAACAATTCGATTGTGTAAGTCAATGAAGTTAGGCAATAAACAAGAGCTCTGTTCCGAAGTACCTGGGTGTTGAGCGTCATAGAAAGATAGCAGGAATGCTTAACTTCTTCAATTCAGTACGTACTGTTACCAGTTATTTTGATTTTTTCGGTTAAATTAAGAAAATTAATAGCAGCAGTTAGACGAGAAGTCATCCAATCGTCTTTGTACAAGAATTCTGTATTCATTTCTGTGATATAATATGGCACTTTCAACCGGGTCTCCCGTAACATTTTTGTATGAAACTCAAAATTTTCATCGAAGAACTTTCACTTTTTCGCAAAGAACAAATCCTAGAAGAAAGTTTTGCCTTAAACTCAATATTTCGAGGAGAGGCCTTTAATGGGTTAACTTCAAGTAAAATGAATGTACTTTACCTTTTATGCTACACTGGACATGTCTTATCATTAACAATCTACTAAAAAAACTTTTTTTTATTGTACCTGTGTAACATTTTCCTTTTATCATTAGAAGAAGATAAAATCACATAAACGGAAAGTTTCCCAATGAATTACCAAATGACAAATAATTTTATCACGTTTAAGATATCTGATTAAAGTAGGAGGCGATAGAAAACAATTAAATAATCCCATTTTCTGCTTCTTACATCATCATTATCTAATTCTAATATCTGTCTAAATTAAAATGTATCTTGTGTTATTTTTTTTTTTAAGTATAATATGATTTTCAAATTAAGCAATTGACCTTCTATTTTCCTGTTATCATTAAAATTATTTGAAATTTATACCTTTTCAATTTCAATGTAACATTTCCTATTTTATATATGTATTAATATTCAAGGGACAAGTAACATCTACTCAAGTGAATAATAGACTATTATTATCTTGAATTAAATTATATACAATCAGATTGGGAAAAGTGTTATTATACTGTCAAAGAATTTGTATGGCACTCACTTACATTCAATGTTAGGAGATAAGCAGTTAAAATTTTGCTTCTCTCTCTGTATTGCTATTTTATGTCATATATAGGTGATTATACTGATGTAATTCTAATTACCATATGTATTAGTTGAATTATAATTTTATTATTGCTGGTTTCAAGTGATATTGTGATAAGGCACTACTTGTAAAATGAGTATTTGGTGTAGATGGATATGATTGGTTTTGGTTGTTTTGTGTCATAAGTGGATTTGGAGAATAATTTGATTTTAATTACGAGGATGATGATTTGTAGGAATGTGTTATGGGAAATTGGAGAAGAATATGAATTTTTCAAGGCATAGCCTCTCAAATTAAATAACCAAATAATCGATTAAATTTGGCCAATCGAACTGAGGTTTTGTTTTTCGTGTTAGCTTTGGGATTTATCTAGCAAAATCTGACATTGACCTAATATATATTTTTTGTCATACAATGAAATAATTTTTTATGATTAACCCAAAAATTTTGATAAGCCAAATTGTTATTTTCTCTATCTAATCATTGCCAGATAATAACTGTTATACATTTTATTGATACTCAAAAAAAGCATTTAACTCGTTAATAATAAAAAACCTGCGTTCAGTTCACGTTAACCATGGTTTCAGTCAAGATTCCATTAATTTTTCTGTATATTATTGGAAGTATTTTTTCTCCTACTCGCGCATTCCTGTGGGATGAGTTCAATCTTCAACGACTCTTCAACAATGCCGATCAAATATTTGATGAAATAATTTCTCAAGTTGAAATTTCAGATAAATTGTGTGTAAATCAATTCAAATATTTTGTTGAAAAGTTATTTGCTGAAGATAAGTGGGCAATAAAATGTAAATTTTTTTTTTAAAACATTCAATTGAACAAAAAAAATTGATTCATTTTAATTCAACAGTCCTTGATACATGGGGAAAAATGCCTGCTGGTTTACATTCCGGAAATAAAATCGATTTTGGACACTATGATCAATGTATTCGACTTGAACATACCGCAACTATTCCAGAATATGAAGTAATAAAATCGCAACATTGTCAAATTCCTGTTTATGATTTGGGTGCTCAACGAAATACGTCATTTGTAATGAGCATTTGTGCACCAAGAACGTGTAAACCGAAAATAGTCTATGAAATTATGAATGAATTTTTGACGAAGAATGTGAATTACGGTGTGAGTCACCGGGAATTGCAATGTGTAGATGGAACAAAACCAAAATTTGGTGCGATCGAATGGACAACAACGTCAATTTTTATCATATTGGGTGTGATGATCGTTTTTTCAACGATTTATGACTACACACTTAGTTGGAATGACGGTAAATTGATTAAATTGAAGTAAAATAGCTTAATAATTACGATTTGTGTATTATAGAAAAAGCATCTCCTTTAATCTTATCATTTTCCTTGTATCACAATGCTGATAAGTTATTTTATCAATCGGGGCGAGCCACTACGTTTGAGTGTATCAATGGAATTCGGGTCTTATCTATGGCTTGGTTAGTTATGTTGCATTGTTATGGTGGAGAATGGTTCTTTCCAGCTGTTTACAATAAAATTGACATTTTTGAGGTAAATATTTTAACTTTTCAGATTAAATTAGTCTGAAAATAATCCTTTTTATCAATTCATTTCATTTCATTATTTTTGTATAGTTTAAGAAAACTTTTGGTTACACTTTTAATGTCCATGGAGATCTTGCTATGGATACGTTTATATTACTGTCTCCATTTCTCATTACATATAGTTTTATGAAGGCACAAGAAAAAGGGTAACATAAAATTATACAAACAATGTAAGAAAATAATTTGATATCGATTATTTTCAGGGAAAAATTTAATATACTGAAATTTTATCTTCATCGTTACTTACGTTTGATGCCTCTCTTTGGAGCTCTCATCTTGATAATACTGGCTTATTTAAAGTATTTGGGTGATGGTCCTGCTTATGATTCGGTCATTGAAGCGACACTCGAGAAAAAGTGTCGTACATATTGGTGGACTTCGTTATTATTTATCCAAAATTATTACAACCCGTTCAATGAGGTAAGTGTATTATTTGAGTTCCCTTTCAAATGAATTTTATTAAATATTTTATAATAAACATAAAACAATATTGGGTACCTTCATAATCATGATCATATAATCGACGGATAATAGACACCAATTTAGGCAATGATTACCAACTATGATTTGTCAATTAATAATAATGTTTTTGTTTTTCCTCTGACATCTTTTCAATGAGGTAGTCACAATACTAAACATAATAATAACAATAAAAAACTTTTCTATTTGCAGTGTATTGGTCCTAGTTGGTATTTATCGTTGGATTTTCAACTTGTTGTTGTTACACCACTATTTTTGTTCCCATTACGTAAATACGGGTATCGTTTTATGCCAATTATGATTATTGTAACATTGATTTCTGGTGCCAATGTTTTTCGACTTTGTCTAATGGAAAAATACACGTTTTCTGAAAGAGATGGTTGGTTTCAAAAAGTTTACTATCCACCGCATAATCGGATTGGTGTATGGCTGATTGGAATGGGCTTAGGCTACATTTTGTTTGTGTCGAAAAATAAGAGGATCACTATGAGAAAGGTAAAACAATATATTAATTGAAACTCGTAGATACACGAGCACATTCCCATCTGCAGGGTGTTTTTAACTTTCAGTGTACCGTCAAGTTTCATTTGAAAATATTTCAAATACATCAAGTAATTTTCCTTTCAATATTTTTTTCTAGGAAATTCAATTACTGCTATGGATTCTATCATTTGGCACAATGGTCACCGCAGTGGTTAGTCCATATCCATTTTACCACAACGAAAGTCCGGATATTATTTATTTTGCATTCTATCAACTGTTACACAGATTATTGTGGGCTTTAAGTGTATCCTGGATAATCTTTGCCTGTTGCAAAGGCAATGGTGGAATTGTAAATTGGATTTTGTCCTTCCCAATTTATCAAACTTTGGCAAAACTAACATTCAGCATATTTTTATTACACTATCCCATATTGATATATATGAAAGCCAGTATGCGCACACCTGAATACTGGAGTCCATTGCAAATATTTTTCTATTTCATGGCAGTATGGGGATTTAGTTTACTCCTAGCAATACCATGTCATTTGTTATTTGAAGCACCACTTCCGAATGTTGAGACAAGAATTTATAAAATGTTGGCAGAAAACAAGCTGAATAAGGAAAAAGATCCTTCAAGAAATTTCTTTAGAATACCTAGAATAAGAAACAGTATGAGAACGATATTTTGATATTACATGAAATGAGAAAATAAAATATTTTCGGAAATCCCTCGTTTAAGATAAAAATAATGTGCTTAAATTTAACCTTGCAAAGATTAGACGGTCTAATTTAGACTAGGTTAAATTTAGTTAGGTTTTACAAGGGCACCACAGCGGTCTCGATGAGTCCTATTGTGTTCACCTCGATATACAGAGAAATGCCTGCAAAAGATCTGTAATGTTTACAAATTAAAACGGATGACTTTTCATTTTTCATATCTTGCCAAATCTGACATTGCATCAATTTTGCATCATGACAAACAAAAAGATTTTGATAAGCTTCCATTCTCTATCTTATCATGCCCAGATAATAACTGTTATCCAGTTTATTGATACAAAACGATATTCAAAAATAGTATTTAATTCGTTATTGGAAAAAAAAATTTTGCAGTTCACGTTAATCATGGTTTCAGTAAAGATTCCATTTATTTTTTTGTACATTATCGGAAGTTTTTATTCTCCTACTCGTGCATTCCTGTGGGATGAATACAATTTACAGCGACTTTTCAATAATGCCGATCAAATATTTGATGAAATAATTTCTCAAGTTGAAATTTCAGATAAATTGTGTGTAAACCAATTCAAATATTTTGTTGAAAAGTTATTTGCTGAAGATGAGTGGGCAGTTAAATGTAAAATTTTATTTTTTAAAAAACAATTTAATTGAACCAAAAAAAATTGATTCATTCTAATTCAACAGTCCTTGATACATGGGGAAAAATGCCTGCTGGTTTACATTCCGGAAATAAAATTGATTTTGGACACTATGATCAATGTATTCGACTTGAACATACTGCAACAATTCCAGAATATGAAGTAATAAAATCGCAACATTGTCAAATTCCTGTTTATGATTTGAGTGCTCAACGAAATACGTCATTTGTAATGAGCATTTGTGCACCAAGATCGTGTAAACCGAAAATAGTCTATGAAATTATGAATGCATTTTTGACGAACAATGTGAATTATGGTGTGAGTCACAGGGAATTGCAATGTGTAGATGGAACAAAACCTAAATTTGGGGCAATTGAGTGGACAACAACGTCAATTTTTATCTTATTGGGAGTGATGATTATTTTTTCAACGATTTATGACTACACACTTAGATGGAATGACGGTAAATTGATTGAGTTGGTATCAAATTATTAAAAAATGACGATATTTGTCATTATAGAAAAAGCATCTCCCTTAATCTTATCATTTTCCTTGTATCACAATGCTGATAAGCTATTTTATCAATCGGGGCGAACCAATACGTTTGAGTGTATCAATGGAATTCGGGTTTTATCTATAGCTTGGATTGTAATGCTGCATTGTTATGGTGGAGAATGGTTCTTACCTGCTATTTACAATAAAATTGACATTCTTGAGGTAAAAAATTCTGACAATAATCCTTTTTATTTTATCATTTCATATAAATTATTTTTTTTTTGTAGTTTAAGAAAACTTTTGGTTACACTTTTAATGTCCATGGAGATCTTGCTATGGATACGTTTATATTATTGTCTCCATTTCTTATTACATTTAGTTTTATGAAGGCACAAGAAAAAGGGTAACAGAAATTATACAAACAAACAAGAAAATAATTAAGTATCGATTTATTCCAGGGAAAAATTTAACATACTAAAATTTTATCTTCATCGTTACGTACGTATAATGCCTCTTTGTGGTGCTCTCATCTTGATAATAGTGGCATATATTAAGTATTGGGGTGATGGTCCTGTATATGGCTCGATCATTGAAGAAACCCTCGAGAGCAGATGTCGAAAGTATTGGTGGACTTCCTTATTATTTATCCAAAATTATTACAACCCATTCATTGAGGTAAGTAAATTTCAAACCCCTTTAAAGAAATTTTATTGAACATTGGCTACCTTCATAATCATGATCATATAATCGACGGATAATAGACACCAATTTAGGCAATGATTACCAACTATGATTTGTCAATTAATAATAATGTTTTTGTTTTTCCTCTGACATCTTTTCAATGAGGTAGTCACAATACTAAACATAATAATAACAATAAAAAACTTTTCTATTTGCAGTGTATTGGTCCTAGTTGGTATTTATCGTTGGATTTTCAACTTGTTGTTGTTACACCACTATTTTTGTTCCCATTACGTAAGTACGGGTATCGTTTTATGCCAATTATGATTATTGTAACATTGATTTCTGGTGCCAATGTTTTTCGACTTTGTCTCATGGAAAAATACACATTTTCCGAACGAGATGACTGGCATATGAAAGTTTACTATCCAACACATAATCGGATTGGTGTATGGCTGATTGGAATGGGCTTGGGCTACATTTTTTTTATGTCGCAAAATAAGAGGATCACTATGCGAAAGGTAATAAACATATTTTCTATGCTAACTTGAGGACGTCTTAATATCTGATTGCAGTCTTAATTGCCGTCCTAAAAATCTGATCTGAAGTTGGTAAATTTGAAGACAAGTAATTTACCTTTTAAATTTTTTTATAGGAAATTCAATTACTGCTATGGATTCTATCATTTGGCACAATGGTAACCGCAGTGGTTAGTCCATACCCATTTTACCACAACGAAAGTACGGATATTATTTATTTTGCATTCTATCAACTGTTACACAGATTATTGTGGGCTTTAAGTGTATCCTGGATAATCTTTGCCTGTTGCAAAGGCAATGGTGGAATTGTAAATTGGATTTTGTCTCTCCCAATTTATCAAACTTTGGCTAAGCTCACATTTGGCGTATTTTTACTTCACTATCCCATATTGATATATATGAAATCTTTTATGCGCACACCTGACTTCTTTAGTCCAATGCAATTATTTTTCTATTTCATGGCAGTATGGGGATTTAGTTTACTCCTAGCAATACCATGTCATTTGTTATTTGAAGCACCACTTCCAAATGTTGAGACAAGTGTTTATAAAATGTTGGCAGAACATAAGCTGAACAAGGAAAAAGATCCTTCAAGAAATTTCTTTAGAATACCCAGAATAAGAAGCTTGAAATGAGATAATAAAATATTTCCGGAAATCCCTCATTTAAAATACAAAGAAAAAAAACAAAAAATTCCATCGTTATAACGTGACATGTCTTATGATGTGATCTACATTAATCACCAAACAACTCAACTTAATTTACTGCTCAATTGTCTTATGAAAATTGTGTTATATCTACACAGTCAAAATTTGATTAACAAGATTGATATATTTATGTAAATAAATAAGAGAGAAATACACGTTTAACTTGTTATTTAATGTAAATAATTCACAAAAAGATAAATTTAAACATCTTACAGAAAATTTATTTCAATTGAATTGAATTCAACATAGATAGAGAAATATAAACCTTTTCTGTAACTAAAACAATTAATTTTGAATATTCAAAGGAAAAAAGTAGCAAAGGTCGTGTTCCTAAATGTTATTTAATTAAATGTAGAGGTGAGAAAATCGTTAATTTAATTAAATTCTACCTTTTCACAAATAAATAATCGCTTTGACTTTAATCATTTAAATTGTAATCAATCGAGTTAATAAATTCAATACCCGGAACCGTTTTAGGAGCAAATAAAAGAGATAAACTAATAATATATACAGACACCACAAAAACCACATTAAATCTTCGTCATTAACATTCTACTGCTCGAACAGCAGCATGATCTGCCAAAAAACATAAAAATTTATTCAATTTGCCACAGAGCATCTAAAAATAATAATAATAATTCACACTAAAATCTATTTGGAAATTTGTTCAATGTCAGAATGTGAAACAACTAAATATAATGTCAGAAAAAAATGTTTGAAATTTATCACATATGTTTAACGTTAATGTAACAGCTGAGTTGAAATGATTTTATGCATCTTCTGCTTTTTTTTACGTGTGAGAATCGGAAAATCTACTAAAACTCATATAAATAATATCTAATTAACCTTTTTTTTTTTAAAGACAGTAAATAAAAATAAACTTTATAAATGTTTGTAAACAGAATATTGAAGATTTTTATATATGAAATAATCACGCTTTTAAGACCATATTGAAGGTGCCATATCGTCTGAGGTGATAAATTGCTTGAAAATTTGAAGAAAAAATTCAACCTTGCAAATAGTCTAAAAACTCCAAGGAA
>LN483358.1:1233850-1255490 GCA_900002565.1 Culicoides sonorensis
GTCATTGAGTGGACTTACAAAAAAAAACTACTTACTAACACAAGTAATAAAAAAAAATAAGCGTTAAAATTTTAATTTGTTTTCTTTCAAAACAATCGTAAAAAAGATACCTTTTCAAAGAAAAAAAGATATTTTCTTACATATTTTCAACCAGTTTTTCTACATTAACGTTTAGAGAGACAAAAAAAAAATAAATTCATATATTTACACTCATAAATTTTAAATTCATAAAATCTATTTCAATTCTTTGACTTCAATCATGCATGACTGTATAAATCACATAAATTTCATGAATATAATAGAAAATTGAGTGAGTTGATTTGAGTTTGAGATATTATATCGTTAATAAAGATGTTACACATACAATTTTGTAAATCTTTTATTTAATTTGATTTTATTTATATTTTCCATCTGTTCACTTTAAAACAACAAAAACAACACTATCACATCAATGTATCAACCATTAATAAAATAAATATATTGCATTGTCTCTCTCTCAGCAACTGCCTTTATTTATTTCTTTCAATTAATGTTAATCTTCATCCCATTTCAACAATTGTATTTTATGTTATTAATAAAAATAAAAATTAATACATATCTCTTTGAAAGAAAAAAAAACTCAGTCTGATTTGTGAATTGAGATAAATTCTCACTGTATTCACAGAGGGTTATGCATTAATTTACGCAATTGATATTTTTTACTCACAAGTCAAATAATAATAATAAAAAAAATCTTAACAATAATATATTTGAATTGTTTGAGATGTTCTACGAATGATACGGCAGTGTCTTAAAAGCATGAGGTTAATTTTTTTTGTTTGATGTTTGTTAGTTTTGTTGTTGTAATTCTTGTGTGTGAGTCTTGAAACAAATCAAAAACCAGGAGAGAAAAACAGTTTTGATTTTGCACACGTCTGTCGCGGTCATTTTTGATCACATTTAAAGAAAAAAAATATTTAAAGCATTTAATAAAATTTTGATATTTTAATTTTGGAGACAATCGTTTTCAAGAAAAATAAAAATAATGTATTGACAAATTCATTTGTCGATCAATAAAAAAAATCCAAAGTAAAATTATTTATTCAATTAAATGAATATAAATCAAAACAA
Source organism: Culicoides sonorensis (assembly GCA_900002565.1). Taxonomy (NCBI): domain Eukaryota; kingdom Metazoa; phylum Arthropoda; class Insecta; order Diptera; family Ceratopogonidae; genus Culicoides; species Culicoides sonorensis. Next base: position 1,234,961 of record LN483358.1, read on the forward strand.
AGTGCATTGAAATGATTAAATCATGATAAAAATCTACAACTTCAAACCATTTTTGTTAAAGCCACATTCCCTTTTAAGAAAACAAAGAAAAAATTGTGCTTCTTAATAAAAAATAAATTTATGACTCTTTTTAATTACTACAGACTTGAGTTAAATTTTATTGTGTTAAACAAAAAAGTACGAAAAATTGTATTTTAATTGTGGAAGATTATATAATTAAAAAGTGATGAAAAAAAAATCTTTGAAAGAAAAAATTTCATAATTCAATGTCTGTTCTACATAAAAAAAAATGTTCGTTAATTTTCTAGTCATAAAAGCAATGAATAAGTTTTAAATTTAAATTAAAATAAAAAGTCATAAAACAGCAAATTTATTTATAAAAAAAAAATAATAAAAATAAAAGTTGAATTCTGTATAGAAAAAAAAAAATATTGTGCTATAATTAGTCGTTTTCACACTCATAGTACAAATAGAAAGGTAGATACAAAAATAATAATAATAATAAAATGGAGATTGTCGTAGGTTGTTGTTGTTTTTATGTAGATACAGTATTGTGATTAAAATTAGATGACAATTCATTCGTATTTATTTTTCTTTATATATTATGTTAAGCTACGAATATGCTTTGATTTTGACACTTGGCAAATTTTTTTTTGAACAATTGAATTGAGAAAATTAAGAGTAAATGAAAAATTTAACCGGAATGATGAAAAACATGAAAATTAGACATAAATATTTTTTTTTCACGTATCGTTTGATTTTAGATGTCATATATGAGAAAAAAAAACACGAATGAAATATTTATCATGTGAAAAGTGATTTTTTTTTTGAATTTAAACGACACTGTTTATTGCGGTATTTTTGTTTTGATTTTGTTTTAGATGATAAATTAATTTTCGTTGAGTAATGGCCAAACTGATGAATGAATTATGTGAATTTAAAGAGTAATAAAAGTAAAATGTTGTTGTGTAACTTTGTTTTTGACTTTTGTTAAATGATCAAGAACCTTTTAAAATTTGAAATGGAACCCTGTCAATTTACAAGTTTAATGATATCAAGCAACTCATAAGAATGATGAAATAATAATGCAGACGGCTAGTTTTTTTTCTTATTTTTAATAATTTTTGAATGAAAATACTATTTCTTTGTCAATCTATTGGCTATGGTGTGATTTTTTTTTTAAATTTCCGTTAAATTTTTTACAAAACATTACTTAACTAAAATTATCAACGACTCTATCACCGTTTCAGCTGTAATCCCTCAGGGACCATATATTATAGATCCTTTACCATAGGTTTCATTGAAAATAAGAACTCCCAAGTGGAAATTACCATTATGAATGTATGTTCATGATTTTTTTATTGAACTGTTTGGTAAGAAATGACTTCCAGGAAAGGCTTGAAAATAACTCACCTTAAGAAGAAATAGAAAAGACCTTTAAGTGATACCTGGTAGCTTCAAATTTAAAACACACATTAATTTAGTAATGGGTTAGCACTCATAAACTTCTGATTAACTGCAATTTCTTCATCATTTGATTGTGGTTCTTGTACGGAACTTTCAATTCCGTTGTGTGAGATGACTAGCATAATGTTTTGTAAGACGTTTAAATATTTCCTGGTGTAAAAGAACATGATTTGAAACTTCTATCGTCATTTGAAAATCTGAATCAGTTCTTGGAGTTGATGCTTTTTAATTTTTGTTAACACAAAGGGCAGGTATAAAATCCTGTTTGTCTTTTTGTTTCTTTATTTTTGTAAATATAATTATAATTATCAAACGGTTTTACTGGTGTAATAGCGATCCTTGACGATGGATGATATTTTTAACCTTAACCTCAAACGAAATAATTTTTTGTTCGATTTTCTTCATTTCTTCTTCTGGGCAATGAAGAATTCATGTGGATAAAATTTTGTTGTCTTTCTCACTTTTATCCCCTACGTATAGTTAAACTAACATTATGTTGGACTCTAGAACATTAACTAAACGCATGACTATTGGCCACTTACTCTTTTTTGAGCTGTTATGTATTTGAACATAGTCCCATGATTTTTCTACTATTATTTGGTCTAGCACCGATTTGGAGTTCATCAATGTTTTTTTTCCACTATATGGGGATATTTCCCACATTTAATTTTTAGTGTCGTAGGGATCTCACTTGGTTTTACATTTTCAATTAACTGAGATGAAGTTTTAGAAATATTGTCAAAAATTGCTCTAATTCATGAAATTTTGAAAAGCTCATTGGTAGCTGTATCAGGAAAATTTGAAAGGCAAATATCATAGAACTCACTTAAATTCAAATAATTATTCAAATTTAAATCAATAATATCAAAAACTTTTTCACTTAGTTGAAACATCAAGGTCGTTGTTAACTTCAGTCTGGTCAAAATACATTACCAACTTTTTTGTTTGAGTTCAAACTCAAATAAACAAAATGACCTCTAATATACACTATTTTCAATAATAATAAAAAATTAAAATTTAAAATAAGAAGACGAATAACATTTTAACAAAAAAGTTAAGTTCTTATATGAATTATTATATTTATGTGAAAAAAGGTTAAAAAATGTTATAAATTTGTTATACCACCTGCTGTTTTCACACATCATTGTGTTTTGTTTTTCATTTTTTTCTTTCTTATTTTTCTTTATATGTATCATTAAACAAGTAAGTTTCATGAAACACGCTGAGAAAAACGAAATGAATAATGAAAAGTTTTAAGAAAAACAAAACAACACAACTTTGTTCTTATATGACTTTTATTAAATTTAAAATCACATCATGACAAATGGTTATGATTATGTTTTTTTCTTATTTTATATGATGAAATGGTGTTTGAAGTGATATTAAATTTGCATTTTACTACAAATAACTATTGAAATGACAGATGAAATTTAAACTTTTTTCGGTACTTGACTTTGACAAGTCAGTTAAATGAAATATGCAATTTTTCAAAAATAAAAAAAATTGAAGTAAAAATGAGAATTGTAAAACTTTTAAATGAAATTCACATTTTTTACATTTAAATTGAATATGTGTCAAATTATTTGTCATAATATGTTACAAGAGTGTCAAAAGTGATGAAAGTTTGTATTATTAAATGAAAAAAAAAATGTGTAAAATCGTTTATGATGAAGATTTAATAATAATAAAAAAAAAAGTTTGAAAAGAAATTAAGAGTAGCAATCAAACAATAAATGGATAAAATTGTCAATAAAATGAAAGGAAAAAAATCTGTTACCGCAAAAAAAATAATGACCTACATTTATTTCCTTGATTACTTTCGATAACATCTGAAATTATAATAAAGATTAGTGTTAGGAAAAAATAAATTATACAATGAAGAAAAAAACTTTTAAAAGAAAATTAAACGAATATGACATAAGTTTACTGTTAAATAAAAAAAAATAGAAAAACTAAAATATGATTCATAACTTATGTTTAACATCAATTTATTTTTTTCCCTCTATTCAACAAACACACGCTATCGAAAAAGTTTAAACAACAAACTTCCTTTTTATATATGAAAATTTTTGTATAATTTTTTTTCTCCTTTTATATATTTCACATGATAGTGTCGTGTCCTTTTTGGCTCGGAAAGCAACAACAAACAAACATAAAAATTTCGTTGTATTTTAACAACAAGATTCGGAAGCATCACAACATAAAAGTTCACATATGAGATAGCACAACTAAGAAGAAGACGAAATATAACAAAAAAGCATGAATGATGAAACATTAGAGGCATGTAGATATTATTTTCAACGAATATTGATACCATGTGTTGTTACTATTGGTATTTTAGGAAACTTTGTCAACGTAATTGTGCTGACGAGGTGTGTATTTGCCAAAAAAAAAATTATGTTGTGGCTTTTATAGTGTAACATTAAAAAACAGACACAAAATTTACGATATTATTGGAAACGATGAAAAACAGTTTTGCTAAACACACACTTAAACATACAAATTATGATAGTAAATTTTTGGGAAAAAATAGATTCAAACTTTTGGTACAACATTTATGTTACCCTGCGGAAATTAATGAGTCATAAATCAATAGTAAATTTTTTTATTACGGTAACTCACCAAACAGGGAGTAAATAATTTGCCACACTACGTGGCATCACGATGGGTGAGTACTGTCCAAGTCATAACTCCATCAAGTCAAGGTGTCAGCTATAATAAGCTTTTTAGGAAGGTTCGGGCACCTTCCTGAAATAAACCAGTTCTATAAGGCTTTTTCATTTCCACTAGATCCCAGGTACCATGATGAATGAGAATGGACAATTAACTCGTTCGTGGGGAGCACCCGAAAAATCTGATCTGAGTAATTTTAAGATGCTCAGGGTAAACATAACCATCAAATTTACCTCAGGGCAATCACAAGCACATTTCATAGGAAATATCATCACATTATTTTTACGATGATACAAAAAAAAACAACAAGAAAAGGATATTTTGTAACAAAAGTTATGTATGAAAAGCTTTTAATCAAATATAAATTTTGTTTTTCAATCTGTGCCACTTGCTGTAACTGATTTTTAATTAGAAAAGTTGTGTCGCAACACAACGAAATAAAATGACAATAATAATGATAATCGTGGTACGATAAATATGTGTATTTAAAACCACATTTCATTCAAAATACACACACACACACACACACACTCCATAAAGTATTTTATTAGTAAAACTGCCAATAATATCTTTCCATATTAATTATTTCCATTTTCTCTCACTCATTTCAATATTTAATAATATTTTCGTTTTTCTTCACATATTATATATCACAAAATAATTTAATACTACCTCGTGACAGACGACGTATGAGATGCTCAACAAATGTATATTTAACTGCTCTAGCTGTGAGCGACATAATATTCCTCATATTTGCGTACATTATTTCACTTGAACATTATCCAAATTGGCATTCGGTTAAATATGAATTGTATTGGCGCACTTATGGTATTCAACATTGGTAAGTTAAAAAGAAAAAATATTTTTTTTTTGATTTTCTTTTATTATTACACATTGACATTTATTCCTTTAAATACACACACATATAAAATATTATCACATCGATATGTAGCAATTTAAGTCAGTCAAGGGAAAGAATTGAAAATGAGAACAGCAAATATAAATACAAATTCAAAGAATCAGTTGTTAGTCTAATTTGTATTATTGATTTTGGCTTATACTCAAATCTTTAAGATTGTTCTCGGTTCCTTTCCTTTTGATTTTCTTTCTTTCTTGATTTTTTTTTTGAAATTTGCAAATAATCAAAACAGACAAGTCACAAAACCGAACAAATAAAAATAAATTTTCATATTCCTTTACTTTTTTTTTGCTTTACTCTCTTTGTATGTTCATATCACAAAGTTTCAATGGGTTTCTTCATTCTTCAAACTTTTTATATCACATTTCAACTTATACACAATTTATGTCATTTGTTCTTATTTGTATTATTTTAGTCTTTATTTTCATCTTTTTCAATTGTGTAAGTGTGTCTGTGTGTGTGTGTGAGTCGCAAATTGATTCAGTTCTCATGACAATCTCTTTAAAGTAGAAAATCTGTTTATGTTTTTCTTTTTAAAATTTATTTTATGGTGCAATTTCATATCAAATAATGCACAGTTACAGACGGGTTGTCTTCTGTTACTTTGAAATTGATGCATTGAGGGTTGGAATTCATTGCTCCAAGATCGTGTATATGAGCGAGTTCAGACTTGTGTCGAGGAGAAGAGCTTCTTAGACTTATCTTGGTCTTGATTTTGTTAGATCAGGCTCAATTTCGATCTGAATAAAAAACTGATGGAATTTCGCAACCAGCATTTTTTTTCTGTATATTATTCAACCCCTTAATCAAGGGCCTTGAATTAGATCCAGAATTATAGGGCTGTTATTTGAGTCTGCTCTCAGGTCATTAGTCGGGTTCATTGTACATACCCGTCATCATCATCAGAGGGCCATAACTTTTATTCTGTCATCCCAAACAGGCGTCACCTTTATCTAGCCTTCTACTAAAATCGAGAAACCCAAAAAGGCAAATTTGAGATTGTAAAGTTTCATAGCCGAAGCGAGAATCGACCGCCCAACCTTATGATCATACAATCCTCAATACTTCAAACCAAGGGCTGAAGCCTGGTGTGTAATGATCTTCTTCTAATGTTCATCTTCAAAATTTAAAATTTTTTCTATTTTCCAAATTTTTATCTGATTTTCATTAATGAGTTCAATTTAACTGAAATGCACTTTTCTTAACCGTTGAATGGTTAACATTTCTCGTTTTTTCTATCCTTACAAACTTATTGCTTCATTATTATATTATTATTTTTTTTTTTTTTTATCTAAAAATGATTTGTCAGCAAAATCATTTTAAAATAAGTAAGAAAATACTTAAAATTCAAACAAATTTAAAACTTATTTTATTTTATACTTTTTCTATTCTGTTACAGGTTTGTTGATGCTGCTGGTAAGTTAAAAATCATGTTTCAATTTAAAATTCATGGAAAATTTTATATTTGTTGATCAAAAAGTAAATTTGTACTGTTCAGCAAATATAATCAACATGTTGTTATTTTATTTTCCTTTGTTAATACCGTGCTTTTGCTTCTTTTTCTCTTTTTCCATGATTCCATGGTTGATTTGAAGCTTACACATCAATATATTTGACTGTTAGTTTTACAATTGAACGGTATATTGTGGTGTGTCATCCCTTGAGAGGCCAATATTATATTAAAAATAGTACAAAAAATGCAAAGCGAGTTATTTCTGGTGAGTTTAATTTTTTTCCTTCCATGATTGCTGTAAAGCTTCATTTGAATTGAAAAAAAATTTCATTAAAATTTCCTTTTTATTTCACAGTTGTTGTAATTTTATGTTTCCTATCAACCATAACCACATCACTAGAATATCAGCTTTCCGTCGAAACAAAATACATTGATAAGTCAACACATAAATTATGTGAAAACTTTTCCTATGTTTCTGCAATGCAGCAACAACTTGTTTTACCATCATCATCATCGTCATCTACATCAAATGAAACAAGTGAATTTTTAATCAGCAACAAACCAATTCCCGATAGTAGTCCAATGAATATTAGTGGACACGACATTGATCACAGTGTGAACGATGTTACGACATTTAATACAAACAGTGACTATGTTGACACTATTTTGACTGATGGCAATCAAACAACAGTGTTGAGTGACAATGTTACGACCCTAATTAATGTGCCATACATAAACAATGAGAATGGTGTTCAGTTACCGTGTACAACAGATGTAAGTATTTGATTTTAACCATTTAACTTGGATGATTTGAGGATTTAACGTTTAAATTAAACAATTGAACATTTTCACTTAAAATTTTTAATTGAACTTTCTAATCAAAACTTGGAATGTTCATTGACCGTAATATCAAATTCAATATGATACTAAAAAAAAAATCCAATATCATAATTTTTAATTGAATTGAATTGAATTGAAATAATCTGAAAGAATTTGTAATTTCAATAAAATCTAAGGTCAAAATCAATATTTTTATTTAACTTTTTTTTTATGTTATTATTTTTTTATTAATCAATTTTGTCCATTTCCTATAAAATAAAGTGGTTTCAATTTTGTTCTTTTTTATTTTTTTTTCTCTTTTTTTATTTTAAAAAGGTTATTGAAGAGACTACACTCCACGTTGTAAATTCGCCACTTGGGGAAAATCCTACATACAAACAAGTTTTCTTTCTCTTCACATCAATTGTGTTTGTCTTCCTGCCTTTAATATTATTGGGAACATTCAATTGTTTTTTGGTGTCAGCTGTGCGTCGATCACACAAAATGAGGCATAAAATGACAAATTCACGTATCACGGTAAGAATAAAATAAGAAAAAAAACAAAAATGGATATTATTATTTTATTAAATATTATGTTGTCTATCGATGTGTAATATTATGAGTATTTTTAGAGGAATATGAGTGCACAAAAAATAAGGGAAAAAAGTGACATTCTGCCATCATTGTTTTTCTTTAATATTTTTTTATTGTTTTATTGTGACACGAATAACTCCCTGGTTATTCCATTTTATTTTATCTCACACAAAAAAAATAAAATAAAAGGAAATATTAAACTTATGATATTTTTTCTCATTTTTTTTGTTCGTACTTGAAACAGCCTGATTTTTTGTTTATTGAATATTATGATTGAATAAGCAGACATTCAAGAGATTTCGATATTGAAAATGTTTTTTTTTCTTTTCTTTTACTTAAATATCATAAATATCAAGCAACTGCAAGTGGTATCTGATTATTATTATTTGTATTTGATGGGAGTGGTGATATTATTAGGAATTTAATATTTCTTTATTGTTATCATTTCAATATTATTGAGGTAATTCATAAGAAAACGATAAGAATTTGTTTGAATAACTATCGAGTTGAGTGGATGGTTACACGTGTAATTTCAAGAACATTTTTTTTAATTTTTGTGATAATAATTTTTGATCTAATGATTTTTTTTTTCAAAAATTTTACAGAACGATGCCATGTCAGCACAGGAGAATAAAATTACAATTATATTGATTGCAGTTGTTGTCCTATTTCTTATTTGTCAAACACCTTCTGCAATCAACTTATTGTATTCCGCATTTGCCAAAGACACAAAAGATAAAGCTACGGAAAATTTACATCGAGGTAAGAATTTTAATCTAATTCTAATTTCAAAAATATACTCCTCATAGTATGCAATCAATTTAATGGTTTAAAAGTGATTTTGAAAATCGCGGTATTTAAAGAAAATTCAAGTTTATTGGAAAACTTGATGAATGTGAGAAATTCGATGATTTTTCTCTCCAATTTGAGAATAAAATGCGAGTTTTAAAAGTGCTCATGTCGTTCGTTCGTCCGTCTGTGTCAAAAAAATTCTTCAACGACTTTTCCAAAACATCGAGAATTCATGGAATTTTCCAAGAGCACAGAAAATCATGGAATTTTCCAAGACCACGGAAAATCATGAAATTTTCCAAGACCACGGAAAATCATGGAATTTTACAAAATTTCACGATCACGTTCTCCATTTTTTTCAATGGAATCAACGGTAAAATTTTCTGAAAATCATTTACTTTTCAATTATTTTTCCTACATCCTGAAAATAAAATATTCAAATTTCAAAACTTTTTCCTTACAAAAAATGTTGATGCACAACTATGATCCTGATTATGATAAAAATAACTTTTAATAATAATAAAAATAATTTTCGTGCTAATTCTCTTTTAATTTAGAAAAATAAAAAAAATCCTTGGAACAAAAAAGTTTAAATCAAGTAAATTCACTTGTTGAATCAGAGAAAAAACAAAATATTTTAATTTTTTTCCACTCAGTACACAAAAAAATTGTACTGTAAAAACAAATAGAAGCTACTTTTTTTCTTTTTTTTTTTGATGTTATTAAATATTCATATGGCAACATTTTTTTCTTTTCATTTCAAATTCAAGTCTGATGGTCAGTCTTTGAACTTACAAAAAAAACGAAAAATTTCATTTCAATGTTGGAACTCATTGAGCTGTAATTTAATTTGATATTCTATGCATAACAAAATAGATATAATTTTTCACATTTTTTTTTCGGTTCAGATCTTAGATTGGGCATCTCTTGGTAGTGCCCTGTATGTGTGTGTAATGCCCTTTTTTTAATTTAATTCAGTATATTCGTGCATGATTCAACAAGGTATTATGTTATTATACAATTTTTTTTTTTATTTGCCTACTCTGGGAATTATTATTTATTATTATCATCATCATAATTATATTACTGATGTGATGATAAGTTAATTTTATGTTACAAAAAAAAATAGGAGTATGGGGAAATAGACGAGGGATTTATTTTTATTTTTATACACTGTTGATTATTTTTCTATTATAAAATTTTTTTATAAAAATATTAAAATTTAAAGATGAAAAAAAATGCTGACATTGTGTTTACTGAGTTTTAATTAATTTTTTTTACTCATCGTTACAGCTTTAGGTAATTTGTGGAATTTTTTGATAACGATAAATGCTGCTTGTAATTTCATTCTTTACTGTGCCTTGTCCGATAAATACAGACAAACAATCAAATCATTTTTCAAATCGAGGAAACTTCAGAGACAGGTGAGAAATTTCAGGTATTTCATTTTTTGTATGAGGTTCCCTAACGAAAGTTTGATTGAGTATGTTTTTGATCATTACCGCTGTTTTTCAACACACTGTAAGTTGAAAACGCTCTACAGTTCAAAGTTATTTGGGCCTTAGACGGAGCTCGTTGATTTACGCTTAAAGGACGTTTGATGAATGAGATTTTTATCGCATTTCCTGTTAATTTGTAAAAAACATCGACTATTATGGGCACTTTTGTGGTCCACGCTTTAAATATGGTTTGGTTTGCGGGGCATCTTCAACTTACAATGCAGAAAATAAATCACTATAAATTAATCTTATTGAATATTATTAATTAACATCATAATTTTTTTCGTGATTTCAAGTATTTGAATGTAATTAATGATTTTCATATCATAAAATATTATGATGGATAAAGTTTTATTGGAATAATTTTAATGGTGTACTTTAATTTATTTTTTCTGATTTCTTACAGAATACAGTCACATCTCGTTTTTCAAGAACTGCCACAAAAAGATTAACTTCAAGTTTTCATGGTGGTGACAATTTTGTGGCAAATCAAGAAAATTTCAAACGAATACCATCGATTCCTGCAAATACCAAACGTCCATCACAACTTCCACCAAGTGCCTCAAAGTCATCAATAATGAAAATACCACGTGTCTCGATATCACAACGGCCATCACTAACACCATCAGACATTTTAAATGTAAATAAAACTTCAAGTAGAAAGAGTAGCAACGTAAATATCAACATTAAATTTTATCTATGAATTTTAAAATTAAATTCAATTTATTTTTCACACAGGCATCAATCCAATTGCGAATATCAACGATAGGGACACCTCTAAATTTTAATAATAGTAGTAATAATAGTAGCAATAATAATAATAATAATAATTCACATGCAAAATGTCTCCTGCAACCGAGCGATAGTCAGACAAGTTTAACCAGAAGTCAATCTCTAATTTTACCATCATCGATTAAACATGCACCTGATTGCAAATCACATCCAGATAACGTTAGTGGTATTGGCACCAATGCCAACTCTAATAAAGTTGCGGAAAAAAATGATGATGAAATTGTACAAAATAAAAACAATATTAACGATATCAGCATTGAAAATGATAAAAAATGAAAATAGAAAATAATAATAAAATTGTTTTTCCTGTACTTTTTACATGTATTTATTTTATTTTATTTTTTCCTCAACTCGTTATAAAATTGCTGTGTGAAAAAAAAATGTATTGAATGTATATTTGCTACCTGAAACTTCATCCATATTCCAAATGCATATTTGTTAAAAACTGGGACTTGTTATTTATTCGGTATATAAACAACAGATTTATTAAACAAATAGAAAATTGTTATTTTTTTTAATATTATTTTGTGTTGGAAATGCGAGGAAAAGTACCGTAAATCAGGAATGGGTATGATAAAAAATTGATGTCATAATGGAAAAAAAATTACAAAATAATTTTGTGAAAGTATGGTAAATATTTAAATATGGAACTAGATTAAAAGTATTTATTTTGATTTATGTCCAATTTTTGATGCAGATAAAATTTCAACGGAGTTTTGATTTTTTCAGTGCACTTCATAAGAAAAATTGCATTATTACAGGCGATTTCTCTTAAAAAATCTTAAAAGAGTCATCGGAGCCAAAAACATTTTTTGGCGCTGGCAAGAGGAGCTCATGAAAATTTGCCATCACTCATCGGTTTTCAAATGAGGCTCAAGGTTGGAGAGCCTTAGATTTCGCTTAGTCATTAATTGACTCTCTTTGTCTGCCATATTTTCTGATTTGCATGTTTCCATATACAGCGGTTTCCCATCGCTGGCGACGAAAAATTGCAAATTAATCTGTTTTTTGAAGTTTTTTCAAGAAAATAATATTTTTACAAGTTTTTACTTAAAGTGACCTGACACAAAGTTGAAGCGAATATTTCAAGCTGCAACTTTGCTGAACTGACCAAGAATATTTCATACAGTTGGCATAAGTGGTCAAAAAGTGGCTCAATTCACAATTTTGATCTTATTTTTCGATTTTTAATCCAAAATTTATTTTTCTTCAGTAGACTTAAAAAAAGAAGAGCTTTGAGGAGATCAAAATTCAAACAATGAATACAGGATTTAAGATCGATCGTTTTTCAAGTAATAAAGCCGGTGAATTTCCTTGAAATTTAACATGCAACATATGTAATGATGTGAAAATAATGAATAAGGTATAAATTTATTACTCAAAGGATATCATGATAGATCATTTTTATCCTTCATCTGATATAATAGCATAAAATGCAATATTTGTATTTTTATATACATTATATATGAAGTTTAACTATAAATTTAAACTTGAAAAAAACTAAAACAGATGAATATGAATTTGATCGAAAAGTTACTTCTTCTTACTTCTTCTGTGTGTAAATTCACATTACAATACCTTATCACATCAGATCACATCATGAATATATTACATTTATTTTCTCGATTGCATCCATTATTATCATATATCTTCTCACTATGGATATCTGTGGTGGTGTATACAAGAGAGTTAGAAAATTTGATACATAAAACATGATGTTGTAAAAGTGAGATAATAAACACGCTTGGGAATTTATTAGTTTCGTGATGAAATAAATGTGGATTGTAGTATCGATTTATGTGAACCTCTGTTGTGTTAAATGTATTTTATACACAGTAATAATATGTAAAGTAATTTTTTTTTTGTGCTGATGAATGCATAAAATGCATATTAGATTGTTCAGTGAAAGATAGTGTTATTGTATAATAATAATATAAAATGAATCAACCAGAGAGATATAGCTTTTTTTTACAGTTGCCTTTGAGATGGCTTCAACTTATTGATGGAAAATAATGTTTATTTCAAATTTTTCACACAATATACAATAACCCAACATTCATTTCAAGTGTTTTGTTTTCATGTATGTGAAAAAGAATTAAAGAAATGCAAAAAAAAACAAGGTTGGTATTTTCAGGACACTCATAAGGCCACTTAAGTTGCATGGGTTCCAATCCTGGTCAACAACTAAGAGCTTTGAAGAACTTTGACAGTGATTTGTACCAAAATGGCCACACTTGAATGAACCAAGGGACACTTTTCACAAATATTCTTCATTGTGTGACCTCTTCTGAAGCGATTTAGATCCATGGTGTTGAATTCCAAGAACGATGAAGGTAAGAAATTTAGGAATCATACAATGCAGTGGTTTTTGTGTTAGACAATCAATTTTATGGTTGACAGTTCGATTCTCGCTTTGGCCATGAAACTTTACAATCTTAAATATCCCTTTTTCCGGCCATTCAATTTGAGTTAAAGGCTAGATAAAGGAGGTTACTGCTTTGGATGACAGGATAAAAGCTAAGGCCCTTTGATGCATGATGGGCTCGACTGAGAACCTTAGTGCAAGCTTAATAGCTGCTTGAATCGAAAATTCTGGAATTCAATTCATGGCCAAGTCAAAACCAGAAAATTGTTATTAGGCCAGCATTTCATGGCTCCAAGACTCCATGACTGACACAAATCAAATCGAGTTTTAACCAAATGCACTTTAAAGTCATTTTCAATCAAGTCCCTCACCTATTCCTGTTGTTGTTATGAATCAATCTATTTCAAAATATAGATCGAATATTATCTGAATACAATAAGCCAAATACATATTGAGAAATGCATCCTTTTGTATATCAATTTAAATTTTAAGTGCATTGTTGAGTTAGTGTTTCACTATTATTTAAAAATTTATCGTAGCAACATGCTATTATTTTTTAAATAACTGTGTCAATCTGAGAATTGATGGGTTTTAAATGTATTTCAAATGGAAAAAAAATAAAAACATATTCAATAGAACGCGAAATAATATCGCTCGCTCCAATCAAGAAAATTCTACAGTTCTTTTTTGTAGAAGACGAGCGATATTTTGTTTTTTTTTTCATTTATGACGTTAATCAAAAAATTCCGCCTCCTTGAGGTGACACACACACACACTTTTAATCAAAGAATGCAGTAAATGAAAACAATGCGCCATATAATTCTAATTGAAGTACAATAAATAAAAAAAAATATTAATCGATATCTCAATTTCGAATCTTATCTACAGTCACAATAAAATAAAATAAAATAAAAATTAATAAATAGATACAATAAAATTATCATCATTATCAGTTATACATACAAATATTTTTTATCAATTGGTACCTACTGTTCAAAAAAATGATTCACTGTTCATACTTTTAAATTAAATCAGTCTATTAGTAAACTTGTTGACGAAAAGAACTACAATCATGTTTCAATCAAGTGAATTAGGAGCTCATCAACAAGTCAATTTGAATTGGTGTGAATATCATCAGAAAAATAAACCTCAAGGAAATGCCGTTGTCACAGGTAATTACAATTCGTTTGATTTTTGTTCTCTTTTGATATTTAAATTATTTTTTTTTAATTTTAATAGAAATAATGTTGGGATTTGCTTCAGGAATAATTTTATCGACAATAATTTACAATGCTGATTTGAATAATGAAGAATGGATTAACGGTCATTCAAATGTTTTTATTGTCCTATCAGGTGTTTCATTTTTCGTTGGAGCTATCATTGGTGCACTCCTTGCAAGTTATGCAGTGAAACGATGGTTCAAGAAACATATCAAACATTTTCCTATCACCTTGTTTTACATCACTGGTATTTTATTTGTGTCATTGCCGACAAACGGTTCTGTCATTATGGTAGCTCGATTATTTGGCGGTATTGGAATGGGTTTCAGTCACTTAGTTTTTATTGTGCATGGAAGTGAAGTGTCTGTGCCGAAACAAAGAGGCATGCTTTTAAGTACATACAGTATCATGATATCTACGGGACTTGTCATTGGATCTTCATTTATGATGACAACGCAATATACTGGGTTGTCAGATGCACGATCACTTGGAATTTTTATTTTGTTTTATACGGCAATGGGACATGTATTTTTGTATGTGTTTATTATTGAATCACCTGTGTACTTATTGCAACATGGTGATGTAATTGGGGCAACACAAGCCATGATTAAGTTACGAAATGAAAGTGTCGAAACATGGGATATACGAAATGATGTGTCAGAATTTAAAGTGATGTTAACTGAAGATAGTCAATATGATAAGAATATATGGAGTGAAGGGAATTCCCGTCCATTATTAATTCTTATCGCAGCAAAGTTAATTTACGTTCTGATATTTAACTATCCATTGAATGTAATACGGATAAATGCAGTAAATGGAATGTTCTTTTCAGATCAATTACAATCGGCTGGTGTTATCTTATCAGCAACACGATTATTCATAACAATTATTGTTTTATTTGCAATCGATTATTTTGGAAGACGATTTCATTTGTTGTATGGAGCAGTGAGTGCTGGTGCGCTTTCAATTTTGATATCAATATTTTTATTTTTGTACAATGTACATGAGGGCGGCTTATTACCAGCTGCGATATTTTCATTATTTTTTGAGACATTACCGGTTTTTGCTCTTTGTGTACCGGATATTCTGGCAGGTGAAGCATTCCCCATAATTAAAAAACCACAATCAATTTCGTTGGTGTTAATATTTGAATATGTTCTTCAAGCAATACTCCTTGTTTCGACATATGGCTTATTGAAAAACATTGTTCCTGAACCAGATGATGATATCGGAAATTTTCACGTCATTCCACTGATACTTGGGATATTTATACTCATTGCCACATACATTTGCTACAAATTTGTTCCAGAAACCACATATTTGTCTATAAGAGAAACCAAAAACATCTTTCGTGGAACTCCACAAAATGTAATGGCAGGCATTTGGTATAGTGGATGAAGGAAATATGATAAACGTCCATATTAAAATTAAAAAATTAAGTGATTTATTGTTAAATCGGATATTTTAAGTATTAAATTTAATATTAATTAGAATAAATTGAAATTGAAAACTAATTGTGAACTAATCAGTAAAATATCTTAAATGAAATTTCTAGAAAATAAAAAATTACCAGGCTTCTCCATTATTAGTGTCAATGTGGAGCAATAAGTTTTATGATAAACTCAAAAAACATGTTCAATTTAATTGCAGTATAAATTATAAAAATTCACTTAGAAAAACACCAGACGTCTCCACAAATCAGCTTGTTGTCGAATTTTCGTAATTTTTTTTTACGTAAATTGTAAATTTATTGAAAAACTTTGAAAAATATGCGATGCTTTATTTAGATATTAGCGAATTCAAATTTGAACTCAAGCCGTTTAAATATATTTTAAGCATGAGTCAAATTTTGTTGTCTTAAAAAGCTATCGCTGTACGACACCAAACTGGTATAATAAAAAATTTTATAGTGTATGTATCAAAAGTTAATCATATATGTGATAAAAATGTAACATAATAATAACAAATAATCGTAAATTGACGTCAATAGAGCAACTACCGGCTAATTAACTAACATACATTTATCAAAATCCATTCTCTCGACTGTTAAATGGTATTTATATAAAAAAAATCAGATGATTAAATGTATGTGTGATAAAAATAAACAAAAATAACATCAACGACAAAGCAACGTCTCACATGCTTGATTTTTTCTCTCTCAAATTTTCGCTACACTCTCTCATTATGTGTCAGTACATAAAATGCACAAAATTGCATTCAACAAATAAAAAAAATTGCAAGAGAAGTGCATCCAATATAACGAATCACACACACGTAGACGGTGAATGTGAATATTCAGTAGAGTGCAAAAATTTTCACGTAACGACGTATTTTCAATTAATTTGATAATCGAAAAAGTAAAATTCGAGTGGAAAAAAATTTGATTAAAATGTTTAAGAAAGTGCTAAGTGATTTTTCAGTGGTTTCCAAAGCCGTAAATAATGTAATAAATTTAAAATAAAATAAAAGAAAATAATAATAAAAAAAGTTAACGATTTTAACAAATTTTTCTTCTTATGATTGAAATTAAATTTTCAATTTTCTTCTTCGTTCTATGTGTATGACATGTGTAGGTTACCGTGCAGACTGCAAAAAATTATGCAACGAAAAGTGAAGCAACTTTTGCCGTAAAAGTAAGTTATCAATAAATGCTATTAAGAAAAAGAAATGAAACGATAAAAAATTGAAAAAAGTTTGTCCTCTTCTTCTTGAGTTTTGTCTGAAATAAAATTTAAAGAAAATCTTTACAAAAAAAAAAAAATTAAATTATTTCTTATCCATGCAAAATTTTCTCTCTCTATTTTCATTTCACACTGTAATAAAATTATGCAAATGATTATTTATGGCACTGATAAGAAGAATTTTCATTCAATTTTTTTCTTTTTTTGAATAGGTATTGACTTGTAACCGTTAGACACATACTTATCTTTCTTCTGTATATTATTGATGATCAAAATGAACGACCTTTTTTCAATAAATTTCATGTTTAATGATTATTTATAGGAGTTTTCCCATCAATTATCTTCCTATTTTTACACTACTTTTATATTATTAAATTGATCAGGAAAAAGGTGTGAATAAACAGTAACTTTTCTCTTTTTCCTTTTTTTATCTTTGTTATGAGTGGGTCATGTCTTCATTCTTTATATACCTTTTGTGTATGTGTGTGTTATGCGTGCGAGAGATGCCTTTTATACGGTTTTTCATTCATTCATTTCAAAAAATCACATAAAATGAAAAAAAAAGAAAACTGACAACATCTTTTTATGAGGGAAATATTTTTTCTTCCTTTTTTATATTGTTTACCTTTATATTTTACAAGTGAACAAGCACCTTTCAAAAGTTATGACATGCGACATCAATATCGACAAGGGAACATAAAACTTTATTATTATTATTATTATTTTTATTAGGGAGAGTAGAATAATAATCAAATACATTTGATTGTAGAGTGGTAAAGTGCTGTCAAAACAATTGTTTTGCTGTATACAGGTCAAGGTTGTGTGTCTAGTTGCAAGTTTTTAGTCCCTTGTGTGCATTAGATTTTCCTCTCTTTCTCTTTATTGTGGAAAAATCTCTGTGTTTTCATTTCAAATCAAATAAAGTGCTTTTATATGATCTAAATTTTAATTGTGTGTGATTTTAATATTTTTTTACCCTTTCACAAAATTGATATTTTATCCTATTTCAAGATTATTTAACTTAAAAAGGAAAAATGAGAAATTCTAATCACTAGGCGGTTTAGAAAAGTGCATTTCGATGGGACTCGTTTCATTGAATAGAATTAAGTTTTAATTTTTATAATTATACCGCTTGAAAATACCCACCATTTTGAAATAAATTACCATTCTGAAAATATCCGTAATTTTGAGTTTTACGGCCATCTTGAAAAAAACCGTCATTTTTAAAATAACTGTCATTGTGAAAATAACCGTCATTTTGAAAATAACCGTCATTTTGAAAGTTTTTCGCTATTTTGAAAAATTTCCGCTTTGGAGCCTAATCCCTTAGCTCAATCCCTGAGCCCAATCCTTGAGCCTAATCTCAGAGCTAATAAGTTAAAGTTCATTTTAGTAAACTTCCCCATCCAACAAAATAAATTTTCAATTTTTTAAAATTTTAACCGTTTTTAACGGTTTTTCAGGCTTTAGAGGCTCTAGCGCCCAATCCATGAGCCAAATCCCAAAACTAAGACCTCAGACCTCGCTCTGATGTACAATTCAAGAGCTATGGCCCGAACGGACAAACAGAGTGACGGCGGACAAACCGTCTGTAATAGTGCATTTTTTCTTACGAAATGCACTCAAAATTTCCAACACTGCATAATACAGGATTGATGTTTTCCTAAAAATTCTGCTACTTTTAAATTTATTTTGCAAAAAAATTCTTCATCATCAGAAAATTGAATAAAAGCAAAGAACTTAATAAAATAGTTTCGTTGATTAACTAATTTCACTTCAAAAAGTTTTTCTTATTCATTATAAAAGGAAAAAACATTCCTAGCAGTAATTTTGCTTGCTTTCAGGATAAAAACTTACTTACAAACTCTTGTTATTGTTAGTAAGTTATTTTTTATTATAGAAATATTTTCCTTTCATTAAAACATATTTTTTTCTATAGACATAAAAATTTCCCTTCCTCATATTTGATTGCACAAAGAAATCTACTTAATTTTAAAACAAAAATATTTCTCTTTAAATTTTGCATATTGTCACGTCATAGCCATTTAAATTGCATAAATTCGATCAAGGACCATCTGAAAGTGTAACAATAACTCGAGATGAGGCACTCGATTACTATAGAAAAATGCAAACAATTCGTCGATTGGAGACATCAGCCGGAAATTTGTATAAAGAAAAAATTGTACGAGGATTTTGTCATTTGTATTCAGGACAAGAAGCATGTGCTGTTGGTAATAATCATATTATATTAATAATAATCATATGAAAATGAAATCTCTGTGAGAGCATAAAAAAAATGAAATGAAAAACTTAAATGCATAAATGAAATATCTCACACGTGCTCTTTCTTTAAACTTTTTTGCGTGCATATTTTCATATTTCCCTTTTTTTTCCTCTTCCTTTTCATATTCGGAATTGAATTAATGAATCATGAAATCAGGCATGAAAGCGGCAATGCGTCCTCAGGATAATATCATTTCAGCGTATCGTGTTCATGGTTGGACGTATTTAATGGGAGTTCCTGTCGCTGGAGTGCTTAGTGAGTTGACAGGAAGACGAGGAGGATGCGCTCGTGGAAAAGGGGGTTCAATGCACATGTATGCTCCGAACTTTTATGGTGGCAACGGCATTGTAGGGTAATATGGTTATGATTTTACTTTAAATAATTTTTTTTTTATGTGTATCAATATAAAATTGGACGACTTTCAGAAAATATGTTGAAAAAATAAAATCACTGACCATATTACCCTTAATTTATTCACAGAGCACAGGTGAGACATTAATATGCATGATTATATGGAAATATGTGATATAATTTTATTCTGTGTGAATATCAGACAATTTTCTTTGTTTTTTTTTTTTAAAATATAATTTTCATTCGTTAAAGGTTCCATTAGGTGCCGGTGTTGCACTTGCATGCAAATACAAGGGAAATAATGGTGTCTGTTTGTCACTTTATGGTGATGGTGCTTCTAACCAAGGCCAAGTATTTGAAGCATATAACATGGCTTATTTGATGAAATTGCCTTGCATTTTTGTCTGTGAAAATAATAATTATGGTAAATTGGATTGTTTTCTTGAACACCTGTCTCTTGTTAAAAGAAAAAATACAAAAATATTCTACTACATTTTCAGGCATGGGCACAAGTGCAAGTCGGTCATCCAGCAACACTGACTACTATACACGTGGTGATGCCTTACCTGGACTCTGGGTTGACGGTATGGATATAATGGCAGTGAAAAGTGCAACAGAATT
>LN483358.1:1255590-1306521 GCA_900002565.1 Culicoides sonorensis
ATTCAATGTCAGATCCCGGTACAAGTTATCGTACTCGTGACGAGATTCAAGAAGTGCGTCAAACTCGTGATCCAATCACACAATTCAAGGAGAAAATTATTGAAGCAGGACTTGCAACAGCTGATGAATTAAAAGTGAGATTTTTTTTAATTTTTTAATTTTAATTTTCATTTTCATTTTCATGTTCTATGTAAATTTTTTATCCCAGAAAATGGATGGTGAGATCAAGAAAGAGGTCGATGCTGCCACTGTTGCCGCCAAAACTGACAAAGAAGTTGAAATGATGGAATTAACATCCGATATTTACGCTGCCCCAATTGAACCACTCATCCGAGGAGTTGATCCAACAAAGACATTCAAACACAATTCATTGAATAGAGCAGTCAACTTGAAATAATTGCAAAGATACAACAAAAAAATTCAACATTATTATTTGTAATTGATGTGTAAATAATTAGTTAACAAATAAACTCAAAAAGAAAAATCCATGTTTTTCATTTATTCATTATCTCTTTCAATTACAATCCAAGTCATATCAGCAAGAGATTTTTTTTTCATCATTACATTTCAGCAGTACAATGTGGTTGATGTTACAAATCGTAATTTATCATAAAAATGAGAGGATGTACTTCAATTTTGTAACTTACTTATATATTTATGTTAATAAAAAAACAAGGATGAGAAAAATAAATATAAATATAAGAAAAAGTTAAACAGAAAAATGGAAAAAGAGGCATTACAAACATTGTCTAAGCAATCTCTTATAATTTCCTTAACAAACATTATTTTGTATTATATACAAATATTTTCCTACTAAAAAGTAACAACAAAACCACATTCACATAAAAAAGGATTTACTATTTGTTTCAAGTATGGTCTTTACTTGGATTGAGCAGTTGCTATTTTATTTTTTTTACTGAGTAATAACCATTATGCCGGATTGTCTATTTTTATGTTTGAAGAAGCATAAGTTATATGTGTAAGTAAACAGTAAATTAAATGAGACTTCTGGGGAGCATGTATGAAGTTGAAGTTTAAGTTAAAGAAAAATATGGAGGAAAAAACTAATTTCATTTGATTTCTGATGAATCTTAATTGAAAGGAGTGTTGAAGAGAACTTTCATTGACTGTACTAGAACAGATGCGGGTGGGCGCTTGTTTTTCGAGTGGGCCACGATTTTTTGCATAAAATCCTGTATTTATCGTCCGGATCTTGATCTTTAACTGAGAACGATTAAGAGTTGTGACAGTGAAGTAATCTAGGGAAACGGAAGAAGGAGTCGTAAATGAGAGCACACAGGTTACTTAGCTGCAGGTGGTCAGATTTGTGCCGTGAGACACTTTTAGGAGTCTTGACGATCATTGAAGGGTAGATGACTTGAAAATGTCCCGCAGACCACCCCGCATAATAGACATAGACTAAAAGAGTGCCCATAAAATCGAATTTTCGTTACCAATCAACTGGAAATGCGATAAAAATTTCATTTATTAAACGGCCTGTAAGCGTCAATCAAAGATCTTCGTCTGTGGATCAAGTCACTTTGTATTGCGGGGCGTTTTCAGCTTTCAGTGAACCCTGGTACTGAAAAATTTTCAAAAAAGACATCTCTGGATTTCAATTCTTAACCAAACCAAGCGTAGAAAATGGAAAAGTAAGATTGTGAACTTCCCTTTCATTGTAATCTCCTTTCATATTCTCTTTAATCCGTTTGATCTATGAAATGATGCAACGTTGATTAACAAAAAACGACACAGATTAATTCACTACAATACCATAAACGATGAAAATATGACACAAGAGTAACTAACATATGTCATAAGAGTTCACTCAAATAAACTCCATCCAATTTTCCAGTCATATGATTTAATTTCTGAAATGAACAAAAAAAATCACATTAATCGCAATTCTGAATGAAATGAAAAATTCACTTTATTAAAATTGCTATTTAAATTTAAAAGCATCAATTTACTTTTTCAAAATCAAAATGAAATAGAAGCAAAGTATAAATGAAATATAATTTAATAAATTTACTTTTATTTTAAAGGTGTAACAAACATTTTCACTTTAAATATTTAATTTTTTATTTATATTTCTCACATAAATCACGCTGCGATCTACCTTTAACTGTCATATAACATTCGCTAAACTTTTATTGCATTTTGTGTAAAGCAAAATTCCTTCTTATAGTTTTAAAAATTTATAAATCTGGTTTATCTGTATGTCATATTTTTGTTCTTAAAATGCGATTTTTTTCCTCTGTATGTTCTTTTTTTTGTATGAAAAATGGTTGGAATCTTATTTCGTGAAAAAAATATGAAGAGAAAAAAAGTGCATTTTGATATTCTTCGTCTCTTTACAGCAGTTACAGGATCTGCACTAGGATGAACTTTATTTTAAGAAATAACGACTTTAAAGTAGTTGTTTCACTTATAATTTTTTTTTTGTGTGTGTTTTTGTTACTTATTTATATTGTTTAATGTATCTTCTGTACTCATTTATACTCTCATAGTTTAAGTGCCTGTCTGTTATTTTGCGTCTCTGTGCTTTTGCATAAAATATTGTTTTATTAAAATTTTTATACAAATACTTTGGTGTAAATAAATGTCACATTTTTTGAAAGATAGTGTTATAATATGAACATGAAGAGGAATTTTTTTTCCTCGTATACATTTAAGAAAAGAAAGTTTTTGACTTTCAGAAGTAGAATAAAACAAAGAAAAATAAAAGGAGAGAGACAAAAAAAATGTATAAATAACATTTTTGCTGACTTTATTTAAAATTAAGAAAAATACAAGAGATAAAAATAAAATAATAATAATAAAATATAAACGAAACAGGAATAAATAAAAAAGAGCTGAATAAGAGAAAAGAACAACAACAAGATTTGGAGTGTGATGATCATTTGTGTTGTTTTAGTGAATATTTAATTTAAATTTTAAATGTGCTTCAAATTGAGAATGACACTTTTTCTTCTCTGTTTCCATAAAAGAATAAAAAAATAGAAAACCCTTAACCTATAAATTAAATTAGATTTGGAATGGAATTTCATATCAAAAGTGAATGAAATCAGATGTAATTTAATTTCTTCTATCAGAATTCATCTTGATTTGAGATTCAGTGTCAACAGGAAGTGATTTTAATGAAATTTATTAAATTCATTATTCAACAAAGTGTTTTTTTTCTTTATCAGATCATTGTCGACACATTCATTTGGATTGATTCCAAAATCTATAAGTGGTACATTATCGGTTTTAGGCTTTCAATGTATTTTCTTTTGTGTGTCTGACGGATGATGCTGATGAATTAGTTTGAATTATACAGAAATTTTTTCTTTAAATGGGATATAAATGGGATCACACTCATTTCACATTGAAACATTTTTGTAAGTGCATTTTATAAGGAAAAGAAACATTTTGTTATCTCGTAAGATGTCTCTCATGAGGCAATTATTAGGGTAGTGTGGTCATTCCATTTTTTAGAAATACAAGCCCTCACCATGGTTTAAAAATTTTAACTGGTCAAGCAAAGACCAGAAAAATGCATCCTTGAACCGATTCAACATAGTCAAAGACCCACTCAGCATATGCCAACAAGGGTATCAAACAAAGACATGAAAGTGAGATGAAAACTGACCGTAATTCATTTGCCACTCTAACTGTTTTACAAAATGTGCTAAGAATTGATTCCAGCACACGTCCAATTACCGCCAATCAAAAGTCCTCGTTTCCAAAGAAAATCTCGTAGCACTTCGAGGTGTTTTCATCTTAGAAGCTTCAGGGGGTGAGCAATTTTTCCTACTGAAGCCGCAATTGGGCTTATTTTAGTCATCTTAGAAGCTTCATGGACCCAAAAATATTTTCATTAAAAATTTAACACTTTTTCGCTCAACTGAGTCCCAGTATTCCAAACTCTTCAAAAATCTATTAATTATACCCATATCATAAAACTTCACTACATATTGCTACATCCATAAAAATTTCAAGTCGAAATCTTGCCTCTACTTTAATGATAAAGATCATAAAAATTTAATTCCAATTACAATTAAAAAAACAACTATTTATTTTAATTGACAACCCACTTCTTAAAGTTTACTATAAAATAAAAAAGAAATTCAATGATAATTAAAAAGTAATGAAATAATTTTTACAGAGACAGTTATTTTTCTAAAGATACTCACACTTTCAATATAAAGACACAAAAAAAACTTACAAACTCGTTAAATTAAAAAATTAACGTTAAGATCGACAGAGTAAGAGAGAGCAAACCTTGGATGCTTGAATTCTATCGTACATTTCTTCACTTTTCTTAATACAATTAATATTTAAACGAGCCTCTTAAACACAGAAACTTAATTAAAACAGTAATTAACATTTTAATTCTTCATTTAGAAGTTTATATGTGTGTGTGTGTGTATGTAAGAGTACGAAATATAACAACATTTAACATGATATCTTTATATATTTTTAAATTGTTTATTTTTTGTACGTAAGAATGTTTTGCAAGCATTTGATACAATGGATGTTTTATTAAAGGAAAACTATCCATACATTTTAAACTATTTTATTTATTTAAATTATTAAATACTTGAGCTAGAAATACTCGTTTATTCGAATGAAATAAGTAAAATAGTAGCTTAATATAGCATTTAACTATACATATTTTAAAATAACTGACCTGAACTAAACCGATAATATTCCCTAGGTAACAATTTGATGAGAGAAATAATGGTGAAGAAATTGTATTATGATAAAGTCTTGGATTTGATTCTCTTGGTTTATTATTATTTTTTTCTTCTCATTTTTAATAGAAAAAGGTATAAAAGATAGTTTTGTGAATAATTTAGTACTGAATTTCTTAAATTACTTTTTTTTTGTTTCTGTCGATTTAATATTTGAAATTTATATGGAACAATAGTGAAATAAATGAAATTTTCTTGTAAGATGCATATCAGTGCATTTAAATCACCCTTTAAAATACCCTGTGAATTGAAAAGAGTCCGAGGTGCGGCATGATTCACATTTAAAACGGAGTCCGTTCCTTGGAGCTAACAGGACATTTGCAGTGTTAGATTTTAAGCGCATTTTTCATTGATTTTGAGTTATCTGATGATAGAAAGATAGATTGTCAGACGAGTTTACGCACCTAAGCCAGATATTGTAAGACTCTTTGTGAGTTGTCACATAGTGACGCATCCCAAGCTCATCATTCAATCTACCTTCGCATGAAAGAGTGAATCAATCATGCCCTAGGTTTGTCAAGACTCATACTTGCACATCCTCTTCGACGCTCGGGTTCGCTATTGCTATAATTCTCATCTTGCTAAAGAGAATATTCTTGTATAACTAGAGATGTACTCTTTAGGAAGCGTTAAATTAGTCTTATATCCATCTGGAGTAAGTGTAAAGGTTGAGCTCTACCAGTTCCCAATATATAAAATCGTTTTGATTCGAGTCACCGGCAATCATAACAGATATGCATTACAGTCTCCTCATGATCCCAACACAGGCGATAGTCCACAGTTTAGCTCTCTTATTCTTTTCGGCATAATTCTTGGCTTCAATAACCTGGAGCGCTCTGCATTGTTAAGATTGGCACAGTATAATGTTGCTTCGTCAATTGACCAATGAAAAGTAGCCAGTTTTACTGATGCCAAAGCTATTCCAATGACAGACTCAGGTCCAATAGGTCAGCAATTTCATTTCCTTCTATACCTTGATGATCTGGAACCCACATATGAACCATACGATCATTATTAGAAAGCAAGTTTCGTTCTTCCAATTTGTGATGTCTACATGAAATAAAGCGAAATGTTTTTGGTCCCTTTTCAATTCACAGTGTAGGGCCATTTCATGTTAATTTTGTACAAATCAGACTTTTGAGCTTAAAATGGGTTTGTTAAAGAAAAAAATCGAATTTAAAGGCATTCTTAGAGTCTTACCAAGAGTTTTTCTTTCAAATAATCGTCATTATCTTACAAAAGACACCTAATCAAGTCCTTACAATAATGATTTTCATTTAAGCACTCATTCATTTAAAAAAAATACCAAAAACTTTACAAATATATTTTCTTTACCTTACCTCTTCTTCTTCTTCTTTATCTTCTCTTATTTCTGTTACAGGACACCACTAAACTTTACATATAATATTACATTGTAAAAGATATTGTTTTATTATTTTCTCTTTAAAATAAATTTTCTTATATGTACTTTTTTGTTGTATACCTGCTAAAACATGCAAAACTTTATCTGTTAGGTATATATTAAAGTTTACTATATGCAATTTCTGGATAAAATTGATAAAAGACGTTTTATGTGTTTTGTCTCTAAAGTTTTTATTTCAACATTACATAAGTTCTCCTTTTTTTGGGTTATTTTATGTGTGTGTGTGTGTGTGTGTGTGATATGTTCAAATAATAACAGTAAAATGAAATGAAATAAAATAAAAAGAAATAAATGTTGTGAGTTAGATCGTTTAAATTTTTGTTCATTTGAAATAAAATCAAATTATTTTAGAACAGAGAAATCTTTATTGCGATTAGTTTTTCGATAGTTGTGGCTTTTCTGGCTTGTTTTAATATGAAAGTTTGTGATTGAAAAAGTTTTTTTCTTGTTATATTGGAAAATTATGATTGATTTCAAGGCATAATGAAAGAAAAACCGAAAATTCGTTGAGTCTTGATTAAATTTTGGTTTTAAATTAATTTTGGGTGCATTTCAAAACATTTTCAAGACACTACAGCTAATATCAAAATCATTAATGTGAAATTACTTTCTAGAAATTTCTCGCATTGAAACGTCATTCTTTTGATAACGCACAGCCAACTATAAATAATTGACTTTTCTCATTATGCATGTTAACAAAAGTTATTGTAAAAAGTGTTTCCTTGCATTTTATCACATGTGAGTCGTTCATAACAGATTTTTATAGCATAAAAAAATAACAACAGAACTTATACTCTTAAAGTTAATAGTTTGTTCGTCAAATTAAAAAGTTTTTCAATTTTCAAGGAATATTATTTCATTTTTTTTTTTATTTATATAAATTTAACATGAAATGAGAAAAAAATGAATTCATATGAGCCCTTTCAATATTTTTCATTGCTGAAATGAACAGCTTTAGACGAGAACTATAGCGCTTCACCCCAACGCTCATATTGCGATTTCTAGAAACCGTTGTGGAGCTTACATGAAAATTATTCTTATGCATCTCCATTCACACAACCATTATTTTGATTGTTATTTCTTTTTATTTGTTATGATAAAAAACGCTTGTTTTTTTCCATTACAGCTCACTTTTTTCTCATCATGCACTAATGCTTTATTGCCTTGAAAATAAATGTATAAAAAAATATACATTTTCTTTTTACTTTCACACATAAAATACATTTTCATTTATGAATCAAATAAAGTGTGGCATCAGCAAGTTGTCGAACATGGAAAAAAATTGCCATTTTTTGTTGTTGTTGTTGTCAAATCGTTGAACGAAAAGAACAAAAAAAAAACGAAAACATGGAACATTCGTACCAGATGTTGCACTTTTGTAATGGAAAATGTCTTTTTCATTAAAATATAACAAACAAAGAAAAAAAACAACAAAAACATACAAGAAAGGAATGAAAACAGTGAATTTAGTTTATTTTTCATTTTAACGGAATTTAATTTTGTCTTGAAAAATAATGTTTCAATTCTTTGAATGACAATAAAAAAATTAAATTTAATGAAAAAAAGAGAAAATGTGTCATTCCTTGAATTTTAATTTGTCTTATGCACCACAGAACGTAGCTCCTACTGCATTGTTCCTTATCCAAGTAAGATAAGCAGCGACTTTTGTATTGACAGCGGGTTTGGTTCCTCCGCAACTTCCTCCATAACTGACAAGTAAAATAGTGTAAAGTTTATTGTAGCGATAGTACAAACTGCCACCACTATCATATTGACACGTATCTTTCCCGGCAGTGTATGTACACAATTGACCACTCGTTACATCTGTCATACCTCGACTTTTACATGTGGTTATATCCATCGTATTTAATTGAACTGTTCTGAGAACTGTGGATACTGGACCAGCAAATGATGTTGTTCCCCAGCCTGGTGCATCCAGTACAACATTATTATCAAAGGCATTTATGGCAAATCCATATGGAAGACATGCGGGCCCAACTCCTGCATTATATTGAATTTCACTTGAGGTTTTCAACAAAGCAATATCATTCACATTTGTAACTGAATTGTATAGACCATGTTTGACAATTGACGAGATGCGATATAAAGCTGAATATGATGTATCTGAACCTGTTGTGTAATCGTGATCACCAACCAGAGCTCCCACATTCGCAGGTGTTGCTAGTGAACCAGTAAAACAATGTGCTGCCGATAGTATGTAAAAAGGGGATATGATTGCACCACCACAAAACAAAGAATTACTCAATAGATTAACAGCACCAACCATTGAAATGTACTCATTCACGGCTGCTGTCCGACCACCAACAATTTTACTCTGAAATTAAATGGTTAAATTAAAACACGTGTAATGAAATGTTTCTGATATTTCACTCACCGAAACACTCCAACCACAATCACAGTTCAACGTAAGTGAACATGTAAATGATCCGGTGTTATATGAGCCAGATGTATAAGCTAATGTAAGCTTATTGAATCGTGATGTTCTTTGAACGGATCCAGTTCCACAGAGATATTCGCTACCGAGAAGTTCTTTACTTCCATCTCGCATAACATAAAAATATTCGTTTGCACAGTTGTTATTTGCGTCCTATTTGAATAAATATTTTTAGTATTTGACTTACTATGATGAGTTACGCCATATTTAGAATATTTCAATATATTGTGATTGAAATTCAAAATAACCAGAAATTTCTGGATAAAATTAATCAAAATTGCTTTCATGTTTTTTCGTTTTTAACATACCCGATAAATTTTGATGCTACAAGATGCTGTTATTGTAAATCCTTGGGGTGCTTGTATTTGATACCGACATGATGTGCCTGCACCATAATTAGAACTGTAATTTGGTGAACTTACAGTTGTAGATGTGCCTGCTGCAAGAACAATTTGTCTGTCACAACTTTCGAACCAGGCGTTTACACTTGTTGGTAAAATAGTCGTCAAAGCAAATCCAATGATTAATAGAAGCCCTGCACGAAAAGACAAATGATGAATGATTAGTAGAAGAACAAAAACAATTATACCACAACAACAACACAAAAAAAATATATTTATACGTATACAAGGACCAAGAACAATAGTTGTGTGTAAGTGAAAAATAATACAAGACTCGT
Source organism: Culicoides sonorensis (assembly GCA_900002565.1). Taxonomy (NCBI): domain Eukaryota; kingdom Metazoa; phylum Arthropoda; class Insecta; order Diptera; family Ceratopogonidae; genus Culicoides; species Culicoides sonorensis. The sequence goes on from LN483358.1 coordinate 1,264,887, forward strand.
TTAAATAAAATAAATTGCTACGATGAACATAAAAGTGTAATATCATAAATTATATTTAGTTGCTTGTTTGCGTTTCAATACATATGTGAATGTGAATGTGAGTACACTTTATTTGCTTTTCAATTTTGCAGAAACATGCACATTAAAAACGGGCAAAAATCCGTTTATTGAAAAGCAAAATATGGAAAAAGGAACAAAAGAATCAATAAACATCGATTTGTTATGTTCCAGACACTATTTGTTCTTCTCATATATGCATTGCCTGCACACGATTGCACATTATTTGTTATTTTATATTATTATTATTATTATTTCTCCAAGTATCTGAGTATAAGGTTTCCTTGTTTACTCAAGTAAATGCAATAAATTTATATTATACTGATGATATCACACTGATATTACCCATTTACTATTGAACTACTGAACACAATAACAGTAAGATGAAGAAAATGAAGTCAGTTTTGAATAAATATTGAGTTCACTTGTTCAGAATTTACATTTCACTTCAGATACAAGATAAAGAAAAAAAAATATTATTGAGTAGAAAACTTGCCAAGTTTATTTAATTTCTTCATTGCACCTGAGAAATTATTTTCAATAATTTCAAGAAAAAAATGCTCCACAACAATATCAATTAATATTAATTACTTCGAACACTTTGGACATTTAGTTGAAAACTGATATTAAATCGGTAAATTTTGTTTTTGATATATATTTGATATTTGAACAAATTTAATTTTGTATTTATTGTTATTATTTTCAATATAATTTTTTTTTGAAAAATTGAGAATTTTATCATTAGGCGATTAAGAAAAGTGCATTTCAGCAATTTAAGCCAAAACGCTGCAGCTCAAAAAGTTTGCCTCTTTTTTTTCATTTTTAGTGCATTTCGTAAGAAAAAATGCACTATTACAGACGGTTTGTCCGCTGTCACTCTGTAAGTCTGTTTGTTCGGTTGTCTGATCCGTTTATAACTCCTGAATGGTCCATCGGACCGAGATAGAAGAACTCATAAGGATGATTTTAAACACATTAGTTTTAAGATTGGGCTCCAGAGCCTCCTAAGCCTGAAAAAGCGTTAAAACCGGTTAAAAATTTAAAAAAATTGATAATTTGTTTTGTTGGATGGAGAAGTTTACTAAAATGAACTTTAACTCATTAGCTCTGAGATTAGGCTCAAGGCCTGGGCTCTAGATTTAGGCTCCAGAGCCTAAAAACAGTCAAAAGCCCAAAATGTCCAATTTTTTCAATTTTTTTTTTATTTTTTAAAATCGCGAAAGTTTTTCAAAATGTCAGTTATTTTCAAAATAACCGTTATTTTCAAAATGGCCGTTATTTTCAAAATGGTGGTATAATTATTAAAATTAAAACTTAATTATATTCAATAAAACGAGTCCCATCGAAATGCACTTCTATAAACCGCCCAGTGGTTAGAATTTCCCATTTTTTTTTCTACGTATTACTTGATCGTGGATTATCTGAAGCAAATGCCAGAAAGGCCACAGTCGATCGTCTTGTAAAAGGTTAGTTTAGGATTAATTTAGAATAAATACAGAATGCCAGGACCATTAATAAATTTTAATCAGGGCCCCTGATTATCTGGGAACAAATTGACTCTAAAAAATATTGATATTGCTCTGCTAAACCATTTGAAGCTATCGAACTGATTACGGACAACAAATCATCTGTAAATAGTATTTTTCTTACGAAATGCGATAAATAACCAGAGTTCTCGTTATTTGTGTTGGATAAATAAATTTCATCTGAGTAAATATGTTGGTATAAGATTCTAAACGGAAAAATTTCATAATTATTTTTTTCAATACTTTATACATGTAATTGAGCTAATTCAAATATTTTGATTTGCTGTACAAGATCAATGTGAAAAAACACGTGTTTTAAAAAAAATAATTCGAAATTGGCGCTACGTCAATTTATTTGACTGGGTCTGTTGAGAATTTCTTTCAAGGTTTGTTTAGGCCCGTTATGATCTTCGATCTTGTACGATGCAATCGATCCACCTTCTTATGAGACACCAAATACCTCATGGTGGTTCAGGAAAAGCGGCACTGGGACTCGATTGAGGTCCATTCGTGCCAAATGAGCTACCCATCGAAGTCTGTTGCCTTTTATAATTGCAATCATGTTTCATTCCGCAAAAAAACCGCTCAAGCTCGACACGTACGACATCAAAGACGGTAACTTGCGTCCAAATGACAGTAGTCGCTGCTCAGTGAATGAGATTGAAATGAAAAATAAGAAAATTACATACTGAAGTAATTTAAATGGAATAAATTTAACTAAAAATTTAAAGAGAAAAAAAACTACCTACCTAATCTTTTTCCCATTTTCATTATAAAAAATTCACAATTAAATTGACATGACCTCGTTTTTTCAAGCACATACACAGTCATAGTCTTATCATCTCTCATTTTATATACATTTATAATTATGTTTACCGCATCCCATTTAATCTCATCACTTCTCTTTTAATTATTAGTAAATACGTAGTAGATAAGCTTGAAACTTTCGTTAATATTATTTGTGTTTGGGGATTTTAACATATTATGCATACATGTATCAAATGTGTATATGTGTGTGTGTGTGAATTTTGAGATAATTAGTACTCTTATTAGATTTCCACAAATTTTAAAGTTTTTAATGCATCATCTCTACAGACAAATATTATTTTACTCATACAATATTTAAAACTAACACAAAAAAAAGCATACAAAGCTTCATGTTAACAAAGAGTTTTAATGTACCTTTTAAAAGATTGTTTCACATAATATATGAATGTGGTCTGCAGTAACTATTGTATTTTGACTCAATTATGGTTTTTACACTGGCAAAAGTAGAGTAAAAGGACATATGCCATAATTTTTTACATTTAACTTGAATTTTGTGTGTATATGAATATGAATTTAAGTTCAAAATGTTCATTTATTTGTAGAACTATTGTATTTTAATTATATTGTCATACATTTAGAGTCATTTTTAATGCTACCAAGGGCGTTTTATATTATAAATGTATGTTTTACACAAAAGAAAAGACATATTGAGTGTATCGTCCATATAATTCAAATAATAATAGTAACGAAGAAACAACCCTTTTTTTCTTAACATATATTTGACTTGCTATTATTGTTGTATAATAAAAAAGGATTCACTTTCAAGAAGGAGGACATATATGATGATGATAATAAAATGAAAACAAGAACATTATGTGTTAGTTTTAATGTTAATGATGCACATACGTCTAATTCAAGTCTAATACTAGAGATATTTCGTGTGGAGATGTTGTCATCACACAGCAGAAAAAGGAAGAAGAAGAAGAAAAACGAAAATTTACATATTGTTTTAGTTTTTAAAAGGATAAAATTTTGCATTTAAATTAAAATAATATGTGTAAGAGTGTTAAATAAACATTATATGACAAAACTTTCTCGTAAAATACGGTGGTGTACATTTTGAGGTTCCATGAAATTTCTTTCATTTCAAATGATCATCAAACTGCAGGATTCAAGCCTTACCAAGAAAATTGTTCCTTGAATTTTTTTGTAATTTTTTGAAACATTCTACTCTAAATTTGAACATTGTCACAACACATGTGAGTGATAAAATGAAAATAACACAATGAACCATTACACTGAAATTGAATTTATTCTTCTTTTGACCAATATATTTTTGGTTTGAACGAAAACTTTATCTTCTTCTAGGAATTTAAAACACACACTCACATTCATACAAAAAAACATTCAAATTTTATCTAAATCTGAGAAAATACACTCATCTATGTTGAGAATGTTTAAAATACGAAAAATTTGCATATAAGATATGAAAATTCGCATGACATTTAAGATGGGAAAAAGAAAAGTTTTAACTGTATAATTTTCAAAAGAAAATTACAATTGAACAACTTTTAAGATTGCGTTACCCATAGGAAAAATAATTATCGTACTAGAATCTTGCAAATAGCTTTAAAAAGCATTTCATTTATGCAAACATTTTCCTGCTGTGTTTTAAATTGAAATTTATCTCAAACCATTTGTTATATCTAGCAAAAAGTTATAAATTTCACTCATAACGTCAGACACCTCAGGTTGAACCGCATACTCCATTATCAAATTCTCAAACATCAGTTCAAAATTGGTTCACAAAAAAAAATATGAAGACATAACACAAAAATGTTATATATAGCAAAGTGATGGTGTTTTGTTAAAACATGCATACTAATCACCTTGTTTTAATTTAACAAAACTTTTGTTTATGTGTTGTTTTTGTTTCTATTTTGTGAAATAACATTATCTTTGTATTCATAGTTAAAAAGCCACACTGTAAGAAATGAACTAAATTAAGAGTTTCCCTTTTTTTTGTGCTCGTCAAAAGGCATTTTATATGTGTATTGTATTCGAGATTGTAAATGTCTATTATGGGAATATGTAATAACGTTTCTTTAGTGTTTATGTGTGTAAATTTTTAGTGTTATGTTATGTTTTGTTGTGTTACACTTGTTTTGTTTGTTCTATTTAACACTTTTGTGTAAGTATGCATATGACTGACATGTAATTAGATGTTTTGTATTTGTGTGTACAAATAGAATTTGGAAAATTAGGTTCGTGCGAGGTTCAGTGTTTTTAAAACAAACTAAACAAGTGAATTCCTAGAATTATTATTTGAATTCAGTTTTGCTTAACACACAATGCGGTTGGATCATTGTTATAAAATGCTTCAAATTAGCGGCTTTATTCCATTTGCGTCGAAAGCCTTACCCTGCTTTGGCTGATTTGAAGTTTTTAATGAATTAATTTTAGATATGTGTCCAAAACTTTCTAATCTTTGTTAACATACCAGATGTTGTTTTATTGAAACATGTAATAGCATAACTGGCGTAATAAAAGGTTGATAAATCCTGACAAATCAATAGAGGATGCCCATTACTGGAATACAACGGTAGCAAGCGTTTCAAAAAACACTATTTTATGTATATAATTTTTTCATGGACTCATTTGCAAAGTAAGGCTTTGAAAAGCGACCACAAACAAAAATTGTTCGCCAAACCATATGCTTGTGAGCGAAAGAGTCAATTTTTCTATATATAATTTTTTACATTTTTTTTATAATTAGAATAATAATATGCATAATAGTATAATATTCAAAGAATTAAAAATGTTAAAATTCCTGTACGAGCACTTGCTCCTTTGGATTATAATAAATTAAATAAATAAATAAATATATTTGAAATACTTCCCCTTTGTTTGACAAAATCAAGGTTACTTACTTTAATCCAAATCATGGATTGATATATTTAGGTTGCGATTGAGAGTCAAAGGAGCCTTCTCAGCTTATTCTGAGTCTTGAAATCACTCTTACGACCTCACCTCGATTTTATTTATTCATTTCATCAAGTAATGACTACAATGAGAATCAAAAATCCCTCTCGAAAGGTCCTCCTAAGGCCTCATGTTATGTTATGATAGCGTACTAGCCAGGAATCGAACGCAGATTCCCAAGATCACCTCAGCCACTAGGGGCTCACTTGATACTCACTTATATTTTTGTCTTATAATAATACTTAAATTAATCTTAAAGTTTTTTTTTAGAATTGACTAGAGACATGTCTTGACACAACCTATTGTAAAGAGTCACACAACGATTAATGGGATTGTTTGCTTCGTATCGTGAGTTTGACTTGACTTCCTTTAGTGGACGATGTGCTCCCAAATTGTATGGTTCATTTCTAATTCTGACTTTATCTTTGATAGGTTGTGAGTTAATTTTATTATTTAAGACGTAAAAAATTAATGAGCAGCAAGCAATCTGTTGACGATCTCTGATAGTGAGCAAGTTCAGTAAGTTGAGGTGATGTTTATAGGGAGGAAGACGAAAATTATATTGCCAATCTTGGTCTCTTACGCGCGCTTTATGCAAAGTATAATTCCTTATAATTATTCGTATGTGTATAGATAGCGGAAAAATTATAACGCGCTCTGTACGTAAATTATAAGGAATTATACCATGCATAAAGTAGTAGTTAGGCAGATGGTCTCTTAGACTTGCGATTGTTTGTTTGGTTTCTTTAAAGTATAAAACAACATTTTTTGGAGTTGCTCACGATGCATTTGTTCTTTTACCTATTTCATAATAAGAGATAGAAGGCTTTTGCAATTTTTCTTCAAGAGATCACATTTTGCTAATTTTGTTCAAAATTCTTAAACAAATATTTTCTACAGATTTAAACAAATGATTTTCATTCTATTCATTACAAAATTATTTCAATATTTGATGAACTTAAAAATCGAGTTCATTCAAAGCCAATTGAATTTGCATTTCAAATACAGCCAATAAATCGATTTTAATTTATATATTAAAATAATTTTACTTTGTAAATAATTTGATTGTCATTGAATTCATGTTTTTGGTTTTGTGTTTCTGTTAGGCAATCCAATAAAATTTCATTTGATTATTATGATTGTTATTTTTACTCAAAGCGTATTGATTGGGATAGAATTTGTTTGGAATGTGATTTTGAATTACCAATTTTGTTGTTTTAATTTAAAATTTTTAAAGTTGAATAAATCAAAATGGACTTCATTACAAGCAGATAGAAGAAATTATTTCCATGAATTTTTATGACTTAACACTTATCAAAAATGTACGAAGTACCTTTCACATCTCAATCAGATTTTAATGTTTCCTTTAATCTTGATTTTGATTCGAAAGTTAATTTGAAAATAACAAAACCATTACAATCGTAATAAAAACAATTTCATTGTTTTGTTATTTTTAGAAAATGAAAATATTTTTTCAAATAAAATAATACACAAAATATAAATTTTTATAATTTCAGAAGAAAAATTGTTTTTAACTGTCAGTTATATTCATACAAATTTTTTCTTCTTCATCTCTGTGTTTCATTCAAACCTTAATTCGAGCTAAAAGTTACTTTGTTGGAGTATGAGATGAAAATAAAGGATCAGAAATATTTTCATCGTTGTTATTATTTTTATTATTATTGTTATAACAATAACAGTGTATAAGTATAAATTGTTGTCATCAACATTTACGAAGAGACAGGCAGAAAAATAAACCCAAAATACAACAAAAAAAAAATATTTTTATTTAACACAGAATATCAGAATTACAGCCATAACTGTCTGTTTAAATATTCAATTAAAGAAGAATTTATATCAATCGTTTAAAGTTATGTGACTAGATAAATTTTATAAGCGTGTATCAACCCTTTTTCTTCTGTAAGCTGCTGTGTACCATGTATTTAGAGGCATCACATTTGTGTATTAAAATATGAGAAAAAATATTAGAATCTCTTCGTTTTTTTTTATGTTAAATTTAAATTTTTTTGTAAATAAAAAACCTTAATTTGGTATGAAATATATATTTTTTTTGCTCAAAAGGATCCTTTTCAAAACGCCACTAGCAAAAATGTGTGTTTTCAATGTAAGCAAAGCGACATTTAATAGATTTAAATGATTGGGACATTTCATTTTGAGTTTATTATGAACAAAGGTATATCACACAAAAAAAATGTGAGTAAATAATTTTACTTTTCTTCATTTTTTTTCATTTCGTTCAGATAAGTTTCTCGCTACAAATACTGTTAATGGTACTCACTTGATGCTTCTTTTACTTGCTTTTTTGTAATTCATTCATTCATTTTTCCTTTCAGCTTTGTTGTAAAATGTGTCTTTTAAAAAGCAGTATAATAATTTATGCAATATAAATTAGAAAGATGTCTTATAAAGATAAAAATATCTTCACTAACATAACATTTAATATTCGTGTCTTCTTTTTTTTTTGTTATTTAAGGGTGTACTCAGTTTGAATGGTGAAGTATCAAAAGTCTTTAAGTTAAAAATAACGATAACATCCACCAAGTTTATTTTTTAATCTTTGAAAATAATTTACCCATCATTAAGTTTGTGTAAAAGTCCGTGGAGGTGGAAGTAAGTTGCGTTTAAATATCATCCTTAATTTTGACAAGCACAAAAAAAAACAAGTACAAGGGAATGCTTTGAACTGAGCCGCATAAAATCCTGTTTGTGATTTTTTGTCAATTATTTTGATGGAAATGTCTTTTGAGCAGGTTAAAGAAAATTTTTCACTTAAACTAAAGACCATTAAATAACAACCTCCCTCGTTATTCAAATTTAATTTTGGCCTAAAAATTTTGAAAGTCGATGTTGTTAAAATTTAGATATACAAATTAAAGTCCTCATTATTTGAGTGTCGTTTACATTTAACTACTCCTCTTTTTTACGGTCTTGTAACAAATTTTTATGATAATTATTTTATTTCAACATTAATTTTGTTTTTTGGCTTTTAATTCAAATAAAATGTTAGATTTTGATGATTCCTAACGGAAGTTAAGAGACAAAGTTTTCGCTTGAATTCACTTTCAAATGACTCCCATCAAATATTTTGTGTAATTTTATTCAAAATTTAATTACATTACTTATCTTACATTTAATTTCAGTATCACGATGCTTTTTCTTGAAGTACTCATTAAATGTTTATTGTTTCTTAATTATACATTTATTAACTTTATATTTGAAAACTGAGGATGATAGAGACTTACAATGAAATGTCATCAATTAGAGCTAAAAAAGAAAAAATTGAAAAAAACTTTTAAGTTGGATTTTGAAATGAAAAATCCTTTAAATACAATAATAAATTTAATGTTTAATTATCTGTTTAATTTTGGCACTATGTAATTTTTTTTTGAACGAACAAACAAACAACATAAATTTTACTGAGTAACATTAACATTTTTACCTTAAAACACCTTCAATATAAATACTTTTGTAATTTTATAACACATTAATGTACTCAAATTCACTTGGCATGTAATTTGATATGTTTATGCTTGTCTTTTTCCTAATAAGTCTTCTCATGTGTGTGTGTGTTGGTGTGTGTTTGCTTGTTTATTGCGTTTTTTTGCTATGGAATGAAATTAAATTATAATAATAATAACATTTTGTGGGCTTCTCATAAATTTTAAAGTAAAAAATTCGTCTTTTTATAATGAAAATATAATTTTATATGGTTGAAAATGCGTAATAATGCTAGAAAATTCCAATGTCATTTATTCTTAAAATGAAAGTGACACACACACACATTCTTGAAAAATACACACATACACATAAAAAAACTTTAACATTATCTACTAATTAAAATATATTGTTTAAATTATCTTTTCATACATACTTAATAAAATAAAAGATAAATTTATGTTCCGTCTGTATGTTAAATTGTGTTTGTGTGTGTGTGTGTGTGTGTGTGTGTGTGTGTGTGTGTGTGTGTGTGTGTGTGTGTGTGTGTGTGTGTGTGTGTGTGTGTGTGTGTGTGTATGTGTGATTGTATAACAAAAGGCGGTAAAAGCGTTTCTCTTCATAATAAAGTTAAAATAAAAGAAAATAATTAAAAATGAGGAAAAAAGTTAATTAATGCACAAATATTTACGATTCTCGGAGTATATACATTAAAGTTATGTCTGTCTTATTATCATAAAAGTTTCGTGAGAGATAACATCAAATTAATTTATTTTTTTATATATGAAAATTTTGTGTGATAGAATTAAAATAAATTAAAAAATGAGATATTCTTCTTTAATTTTTCAAGGTTTCTGGAGCTTTAATTTTTGCAGAAGGTTTTGCCAGAATCAATCAAACGCAGTGAAAAAACACTGATTAGATCAAATTTCTAACTCAAATCTACAGACGGGTCCATTGTGCATACCCATTTATCATTATATCTGATGAAGCTGGAACCAAATCTAGAGAAATAACTAAAGTAATAAGAAGTCCACTAGACCTGGTTCAGTTCAGGAAAGTGACCAAACCTTTTCAGAAAACTAAGCAGGACAGACACCTTGACTTTTATGATGGAATCAATACTGGGGAAGTACTCACCCAGCGTCATACCACGCAATCTGGCATGCTTGGGACAAACACAAAGCAGATGTGCTGCAGTCTCCTCTTGTTCAGAGCAGCATTTGCACATTGAATCATTTGAGTCAAATTGACTGAGATGATAGTCTAGTTTATATTGACCAGTGAACATACCAACTACAACTCTGGGCTCAGTATGGTTCAATCTGATTTTAAACCTCCCCAATATGCCTAACAATGTTGCATTCATAGATTATATTTAGGGATTCCAAAATAATTGGTTTTCGAAAAAAACCAATTCCCAATTATTTTCAATTATTGTAAAACCAATTAAACCAATTATCAATTAATTGGTTTTTTTTAAAATAATTTTTAACTTATCGTCAATTTTATTTATTTTTTTATCTTATATCTTACAATTATTTTATTATTTTGTTTTAAAAAATAATATTTTAAAAACACCAAAGCGTTCAACATATCTTCGCTTAATCTATTGCGAATTTCGGTGCAAAAAGTAGAAACACAGAAAAAACCCGTTCGCTAGCGGTGGATGTTGGCTGTATTGTTAACAAGCTTTGGTACAATTTTTCCACAGCAGCAGATCGATTTCCACCATTTAGTTCGAGAAATTTGAACTCATTTGCAATGCTAATCTATAGATAAATTTACTCTTCTCTTATGAGAAAATTGTTTTTAATTTCAGAATAACTAGTAATTACAATATCTAGATTTTTTATAAAAGTACTTTTGGAGTTTCTGAACTAAAAAAACGCTTCTTAACTGCTTTTAAGTTGAACTGTAACCTTGTCACAATAAGAATTACTTAAAATTGAAATTTCTTGGAAACAAATTGTTTTTCTAATTAGTTTACCAAACCTGCCCTTGCATTACAAATTTAAAGCATCGTATTGTGTGTGAATCATAAAAGGTAAAAAACGATTCATATAGTGAACAGTGTTGTTTTTGGTAAACAACGAAATATTTGCATATATTATTAGTTTATTTAGTTTAGTTTTATTTAATATAAAAATTCTTTAAAATTTATAAAAAAAATAATTTTTTTTAATATTTTTATAATTGGTAATTGGTCAAAAAAAAAACCAATTACCAATTAATTGGTAATTGGTGGAAAAAAAACCAATTAACCAATTAATTGAATAATTGATTGGAATCACTATTTATATTTTGAACTGCTGATAAAAAATTTCAGTTATGACGAAAATATTGTTTCCCTGTATTTTTCACAATGAACTTAAAACAACACAGAATAAGTAATAACACATTTAACCTCAGAATTAGTTATAAATAATCAGAACAGCATTAATAAATTTAACAGAGTTAAATGTCATATTACAAGTTTCATATTTCATATTAATCTTTACTTTTTTTTAATATATTTTTTTAAAAAAAATATGAAAGCACTCTTCATGTCGCAGGTTAACATAAAAAAATGCCAGTAGCAATTTTCACCACAAAGTCGTGGTATTTCATGTCATTCGTTGTTGATCATTCTCTGATAACAGTTGTAATGGCCACTACTGGAAAAGAGAAAAAAAGTATAATAATAATCTAATAATACACTTTTTTTTTTTATGGTGATGTGAAAATATAAAGGAAAAATAAAGAGATATAAGACCAGTTACAAGCATATTTTCACTGCTTTCGAGAGGCAATAAATCTCTTTTTTTCTCGCCCTCAAACTCTTATTCATATATTTTTATTTTTTATGTGTGTGATGAAATTCTTCTACTTCTTCTCCTTTTTTTTGAGGTATATTTATTTACAAATTTTTTCACACTTTATCATTCTTAGCCAGTTACTAGACTTTTAGCCATTAAAAGAATAAAAATATAAAATATATACTCAAACTTTCGTTGTCTTTTTTTATTATGAATAGAAGGAAAGAAAAAAAAATAAAATAGATTTAGCGGTTCATGGATTTTACAAACGTAAACACATGCATGCTTTGAGATGAGTTTACTATGAAAAAAAAATAACAAAGGAGACGCAAAAAAATGTTAGGAGAGATAAGCTTGTCTGATTCCATCAACAAACGAATATTGTTTTGCCTGTTGCTGAACAGTAATTATTATGATTATGATGTGATGTTAATAGAGAATAACATTGTATTTTATTTTTAAAAATAATGGAATGTAAAATGATTATTTTTAAGTAATAATTTTGAGTTTTTCCAATTTTTATTGTTAACACAAAAGTTATAGACTTTACTTTACATTTTGACAGTGTTAGTTTAAAGCTGTTTCACCTCTTTTCATTGAAAAAAAAATAATATTTGAGTTTTAATAGTTTTATTTACCTTGTTACAATTTAATTTTTTAATGTTATTCATATTTACATGGGAGTATTAAAAAGGTATCAATCTTACTTTGCACATTTCAGTTTTTCTTTGTTCTCATATTATTATGAGCTCCCTTAGGTGCTCTAAATGCATTGTAAATTCATAAAACTTTTACATTTATTAAAATATTGCACTGTGTCACAGAAAAAGGCTCAGATACAATGTTTAATAAGATGGTTGTTGTCACACGTCACTTTTAATAAGATATATTATTACACATGACTGAGACTTACTACTTTTTTATATGCATACCTCTCTACAATGTGTATTAATATCATATTATTTTATGAGTAGACAATGATATAGTTGTATAAACTTTAAATATGAAATCACATGATATGATAACACACAAACTTAATATACATACATGATGAAATGTGACACAAAAGAGACTACAAAATTTTAATAAAATTCAAAAGTTATCATCAAAATCATTATGTAATGGTTTTGCATGTATGTATTTCTGTGACGTGTCATGTTAAAATTTTTAATTAGAATTTATAGATAATGCGAAATTTTCTGTTATGGAAAAATTTTAGTAGAGATCCAAAACTGTGAATAGAGAATCGGTAAAAGTGAACTTGTCAAAGTGAATAGTTTTCAATATATGGGAATTTCAGTGAGATTTAATTAAAATTTATTAGAATGTAATTACCTTGGAGAGATAGAAACGTGAAAGCTCTATATGTTAATTAGGGTAAAAATTATGAAAATGCTTTGAGAGGAATTTTCATAAAATCAATGGTTTTTGACATCAATATACATATTTTTTTTAATGGGAAATTACTCTAAATTTGAATTTCAGGAATAATAATTAAATTCAAGGTAACGAACTTAGGACGAGCTCTGTACTCTTGATTTTTAGTTCGTACAACAATTTTAGTGCTGCTGCTAGTTTTGAGCTAAATTGTGCTCGATTTCTTCTTTGTTTTTCTATCAGGTTTGTATTGAAGCCTTAATTAACGTCAACTTTGAAGCCTTATGATAATATTTTGAAGCCATCTTAAATAATTTAAATATACTCACCTTAATTCTACTATTTTAAGCAGCTTTAAGATACTTCTCACCTATAGAGGGTTTTCTAGCTCCCTTGTTCCAAAATACCGTAAAAATGGTCATTGATGCTGCAAATATTTAAATTAATATTCATTAAAATCTGTAAAAAAATCCGTTTAAAATTGGAGAGACAAATAAATGAAAGGTCAGACAAAATTACACCTAAATACAGTTATTGGTAATTGGAGTATTGCCAGAACAAACGGTTTTTATCGTTAGCATAAAAATCAATGCTGGTTAAATATTATTCAAATAATCAATCTTGTTTTAACCAGATTTTTCCTTTTTTCTATTGAATTCATATTTTAAAACGAATTTCCTTCAATTCCATTCAATATGAAAAATATTATGCACCTTATCATTTTTTTTAAACTTAAACATGGAAAATTTTTTCCTTCATTATTTATTTTTCTTATCAGACTTGTTTGAAATTGAGATCATATTTATTTTTTATCCAGTCTTGTATTGAATTGAAACACAGACAAGACATGTAAACATGAAAAAAAATATGAATAGAAAAATATTTACTACTTTATGACAAATTAAATAGAAAACAAAATTTTGCTCTCATATTTTCATGCAACTTCAATTTCAAAAGCAAGAGATAATTCCAAAGATTGAATAAACAAGATAAGGAAATAGAAAAAAAAAACTTTACAAAACTACTTTCAACCTCAGATATTATTTTTATTTTTTTTTGTTATCTTGTTCAAATGCAAATGTGAGTGCATGTTTAAATGTTTTCAAGTAAAATGCGCTTCAAGTTAATCGGATAAAAAATAAACGTCTTTGAAAATTCAAATTTAAGTAATTCTATGAAAATGCACTTAAATAAATAACTCGCCATTACATTTTTTAATTTAAGTACCGGAAAACGAAAGATCCAAATATCATAGAATGAGATTTCCATTTAAAAGGTAAATTACTTTTGGGTAATAATAGTTTTATTTAACTGTATTTTCAAAAATTGTATCAAAACGAGAAAATCCAAATATCACGTTCACCCAAAAGAAATGGCAAAAAAAAACTTTTACTTGAATGATAAAATTATTAATTTTATAATTTCGGCTTTTACTTTTTTATTTATATCAAAGTACTTGCAGTTATCATAAAAATAATAATAATAAAATTATATTTTAATGCAAGTTCAAATTTAGTTTGATATTTTTTTTTAAAATAAAAATATTTGATGTTATTTGATTTCATTTCATCATTGGATGTTAAAATTTCCTCGAGTGCTTTTAAATTAGTATAAAATTAATTTTAATAAAGTACTTTGATTTATTTGCTTTTGAAATACTCACAAAATCCCATTAAAAAGTATCCAGGTTATTTTTTCGTATCAAATTGCATTTCATAATTTTTAGTATAAATATGATTTTAAATGTTCATAATAATGCAATATTTTACAAATATGATAAATGTTTTAAAAATTTACTCGAATAATTTTATATCTTTTATGGGATCTCTCTCTCTCTGCTGTTATTGTAAGGAAAGTAGCCATCAAGTCGTGTTACATATCTAACACAATGAATGGGTATAAGCAGATGAATTTTATGTATAAAATAGCCTTTTCATGTAGAATAAAATATATTATTTTCATTATTTTAACATAGAGCCATACATTAAATAAGAAAAAAGGAAAAAAAAAACAAAATCTAAAAGTAATAAACTTAGAAATTGTTGAGAAAAACCTAAGGGTAACTAACCATTGAGAAAATTGTTTTGCTGCAATTGTAATGGAATGAACACACAATTTTAAAAGAATAATTTTTGAAACAACAACAATAAAAACAACAAAAAATTTATTGACTGCAAGGGTACAAGACGAGAAAAGAAATACATTTGTTGAAAAGGGAATTCTTTCGGGAAGTTAAAAAGTTTAAAAAAAAATACAATTTTCTGTTATTTAAAGTTAAGTTGTTCAAATAAAATCTCCTATTTTATGGATATTCGATAAGAACTGTAAAAATATCAAATTTATTGGAAAAATGCTTACCAAGGAATCAATAATGCCATTGAATAAAATGTTTCAATTTAAAATCAAGTTTAGGAGGCGAAGTTTATTCATCATTTATGGAATTGTGAGTTCAAATAAAATGTAAAACGTGATCGTGAACGATAAACACAAGTGCATTTGTTTGTAAAGAATTCGCAAACTATATCAAAAATTTTACACTAACCGAAAAGAAATCTTCAAATATGAGTTTTATCGTTATTAAGATGAAAATATCGTTTATATCGTTTTTTGAATTTTATATCGTTTTTGGATTTTATACTTTTTGGATCAGTCAGTCATTCTGGATTAGTCTGCCATTTTGGATCAGTTGGCCATTTTGTGTTCGTCGGCTATTTTGACATTAACACAGACAGACGGACAGCCAAAATTACCGGCACTTTTAAGAAATGCGCTAAAAATGAAGAACGTGAAAATTGAACTATTTTAAAAAATTCAACCTTTTAAGAAATTTGACCATTCAGAAATTCATACTCTCAACCCAAAACCAATGAGGTACCAGTGGGAACACGGTTTCCTTCTGGACTCCCACTGGTGCCCACTGGACTCCCACTAGTGCCCACTGTTTTTAGGTTGGGAGGGCAGAAACATTAGAATTCGCCGCGATCTTTGAAAACTCTGAGATTTTACACGTCTCTTAACATTTTCCACGAATTCGAAAATTTAAGCAAATTTTTCAAAAATTTAGCCGATAGGAAATTTTAGCCACTTTAACTTGTGACCTCAGCGTGACCGCTCTACTACTTACAAATGACTTAATGTCAGTTTACGCTGCTAAAATCTCTTTATGCAAATCCTCACATTTTTACACATATGTAAAAGCTTCGTCATATAATGAAACAATTCCTGATTTCCTCGAACATTTGAATTGAAGCAATGAATTTCATTTCCAATTGAATTGCCATCAACTTCAATTACTATCCAATTATCAAGTAACAATAGTAATAAAATCATCTCATTTCAATTTTCTCTTTGTAATTGTTTATTTTCATTTATATTTATTTAGTTTTTCACCAATACTTAATATGAGGATCATCACATGTAAGTGTGTGTGTGTTTGTGTGAATGTGCTTGTGCGAGTGTGTGTAAATAAAATTGTTTTCCTGTATCTTTTATTCGTATTTTATTCTTTTATGTTTCACACTCTTCTCATTCCAATCACAATGTGAATTTTATCTTGCAAACATTTCAAAATCTAGACATTGTTTGAGAAGAAAAAAAAATGCGATGAAAAAAGTTTTGCTTGATGTGTGCAAAAGTATGAAGAAGCAGCAATCAAATTTATTTCATGAAGTCAACAATCAATGCAATATAAATAAAAAATTACACTGAAAAATTTGTATGTGCTACTGTGGTGTGTATTTTTAAAAGAAATATAAGAATAAAACCATGTGGATGATTTCTGCTTAAAAATATTCAAGCTGTACACGATATTTTTGTTCATCATGTGATGTGTGTGTATGAATGAAAATATGGGTGAAGCACATTTTTTTTTTCAATAATAATTTCTCTTATTATAGACAATACGAAATAAAGCCCAATGACACAAATATGCGATGATGATGAAAATAAACTTTGTTACGACTGCATGTTTTGAAGTGAGGAAGCATGCGCAAAATTATTGCAAATGTATTTGGGACCGAACAGGGTGTTTCACAAACTGAAAATATAACACTTAAAATATTTTCAATGAAAATGTATGAAAACTATTGAAATTCATAACAATTTTCACGAAATCTGGTATGAATACGAAATGACAAGCGCATTCAAAACCGGTAGTATTTGTATTTTAACACACACACACATATAAAAATAATCACCAGCATCCCGAAAATTATCAACAAACTTCGTTTCTATCCTACCATTCATGTATTTAGTTTGACCGTGGCTTTTGTAAGGAATGCATGTCCTTATAATTGATTCAAAAACGTGAGTGTGCGATTTTTTCTGCAATAATCGCAAAAGAAAAAGAGAAAAACAAAAAAAAATCAAGGAAAAATAAAATTAGATTTAAATCTCATATAAATTAATTATTATTAATGATACCATAATTTTTAATTAATATAAAATGAAAATAATTAACATTAATTACAATATAAGTAAATAAATCATTAGAAAAAAAAAATCAAAATATATCAATATTCCAATCACGTTTATATCTGAGAAAATATTTAATATTCTTGTATATCATAATAATAATAATTTTTTTTCAATAATTACTAACGGAAATAACGTTGAAACGTGCCAAAATAAGAAGATAATTGAAATCATCAATAAGTGTATAAAAAAAAATATAAAATAAAATACAAAAAAATTGATAATAATCTTCATGAATCGCGTCTGTGTAAGACAAACAATTTATATTTTGATGAAAACACCGGAAATGAGATTCATTGCAAGATATAAAGCAGTAAAATCATAATAAAGTATGATAATTGAAAAATATAACATAAAAATAAATTAAATCACGATCAATAAAAATATAAATTTTTCTTTTAATTTTAATAAAGAGAATAGTGCACTAATGAACGAGGAGGAATGAAAATAAATGAATTGTAAATTATTCGAGAATATAAATGAAGAAAATTGAACGAGCGTAGTGAAAATAAATTTATAAAGTTCCATTAAATTAAAAAAAAATATTTCTTGTTCATGTTTTTAAATAAAATTAAAAAAAAATTAAAATTAATATTAAACTAAGTCAATTTTCAAAAAAAAAAACGGTATATTTGATTGTAAAACAATTGAAAATTTGTGGAAAATCGCGTTCATAAAAGTTCAATAAAAATAAGTAATTCAATTGAAATTGAGTGAATTCAAGGTAAATAAATAATTTTTTACTCATTTTTCTTAAAAATCAAATTCCGTGTTTTATCATCAGCATTGGATATTGAATAAAATATGATAGACGGGAATAAAAATCAATTTCTTGTCTTTTTGGTTAAATTTATGGAACGTTGATTTTTATTTTGTCTTTTATATACTTCAAGTTTTATCGTAACACAGAAAATACCGCCAGAACCAGCAACAACAGTATGCCTCATTTAATCGAAAAATTGCCTAATTTATTTTAAATAATTTTTGATGTCTCTCGTCGCTTTTACAAAATACACCAAGTCTATCGATATCAAGGAAAGATATGCTTTTGAATGAGGGATTGTAAATGTGATGATTGGCAGTATACAGGTTTTGAATGTCCTTGATCTTTTTCGGGCTTGAATGATGAGTGAATGAATTAAGTTGAACCTTATCAATGGCAATTTCACACTTAAAATTTTTACCCACATTTTTTTAGGGCTAGAATTACTTTGCTGACCAAATGAGGTGTTGAGAGCATTTTAATAGGGAGCTAACCCTCGTGTTTGACCCAAGAAATTTTCATGAAAAGCTGTGAGCTCGAATCAGCTCAACTCAGCCTTTTCAAATAAGTATTTGACCAGTTCCGTGTTAAACTTAGAACGTGAATTTTCTAGATTACTTTTTAAGCCTTTAAATTTAATGTGGCGAGAATATCAGGACAGTCCAGTTTGTCAGAGAGCAAGTCATGTAAAACTACAACTTCTGCAATAGAACGACGAATGGACAACGATTGTAGATTGAATGTCTGGCACATCTTCTTGTAATTAAGGTTCGAATGATCACGAAGTACAGCACGCATGAATCTGTTTTGAACTTTCTCCATTTGTGTGTTGAAAAGCTTGTAATGAGGCGACCTGATCACACTACAATACCCCAACACAGATCGTATGAAAGTGAAGTATAATGAAAGAAGAACTTTCGGGTTTCGAAATTCCGACGACTGTCTTAAGACAAATCCAATCATCGATTTAACTATCTTAACTGTTCAGAGTGAAACCAAAATATATAACCGATCATCCCACACTGATTCCATATTACAGAATTCATTCTAGAAAGTTACTCATAGAAACACACAAACACACCATCAATCTCCAAACTTTCACTTGATCCATTTATATCCCACTTATTTTATTTTTTCGGCTTTCTTGATTGTTTATTTTTTGCTTATCTTGTTTTTTTCCTTTCACTTTTTTGGTTTTTGATTATATTTAAAATTAACTGACAATCTTACATTCCAGACAGTTTATTCTTTAAGATTTTCAACGATCCATGACAAAAACAAAAATTTATTTAAATAAATGTGGGGGGTAAAGGAAAACTTTTCTCCCAGACAAAAACAGGTTTATCATCATTTAATATTATTATTATTATTATTATTATTATTATTGTTTTCAGTGAAAATAAAATGAAGAAAAAAAAACAAAATAAGATAAAATATAATAAAATTCTATTACAGATGTAAAGACACTTAAAATATTTTCATGTAGCTACTTTAACCGTAATATTGTTATAATACACTGAATATAATAAAAATCATATAAAATCCCATCAAATGATTTTTTGGCTCATATACTTCCTTGTATTAGCTTGTAGCTTATTAAAGCTCTTAAAGAGGAAATTGTTTTTACATTTTTTAAAATAAAATAAAAATTTTTTTTTTTGAATTGAAGTAACTTTAAAGGATATGATTCAATTTAATAAAAAATTTATTATTCTCTTGTAAAATTAAACATCCGTTAAACTCATTTTTTTTTCTTTAAATTTCATTTTATTATTTCATTAAAACTTAAAAAAAAGAAGCAAAAAGTCCACCTACAATGAATGTTAAAGTCAGACAATCATTTAATGTTATTTTTTTTTACTTCAAGCTTCAATCAAAAACATTGTGTAGGCTTATTTGGATTGAAAAAATAAAATAAAAAAAAAATCGCTCCAAACAAAAACATCCATGATTACAGTAAACAATTTTCATTGTATCAACATAATTTAACATAATTTTAATGAAAAACACATTATAACTAATATAAAATAAAATAAAACAAATAATAATAATAATAATTACCATCATCATTATTAACACAAATAAAAAAGTTATTATATTAAATGATTATTATTATTATATTATTATTATTATAATAATAAAATTATGATTGTGATCATGATTATGATGAATGTTTATTTTAATAATAATTTTTTTGTATTATTATAATTAAAATAACAAACAGTCGTTAAGTATTTTCAAACAAAACAAAACAATGCAAAAAATTATTTACACATTTAATATTTTTTTTTTTAAATTTTATAATATTATTGCTGTCATTGTATGACAAGGGAAAGGTTCAAAAGGCTAAATGTCATTCATTTTGTTTGTTGTGCTTTTCTCGCCCTTGTATCTTAATGTCTTTTATGCAAAAGAAAGAAAAAAATTCCGTTGGTGTGTGTTTGATGAGGAATAAAATGAATGATTTTGACATGTTTGTACAAATACAATAAATGAAAGAAAGAAAAATTAAATCGGCTACAGTTTCCGACAATTGTATTTCATTTCATATCATATTTTATTTTTGTCTGAAAGGAATTTGTATACATTTTATTGATTTGATTTTATTTAATGTTGTGTTATGAAAGGATTAAAGGAAAATTTTGTGAATGGAAAGTGAAAAAATTAAGACAGGGGTTCAATGCATTTTAATGTAAGCCAAATTTAGTTTCATATTCAAATTTGAGTCATTCTTTTATAAAAAAATTTATCTTATACATAATTTTTCACATGAACTTTAATTGCTATGGACTTGTTTTGCCCTTGAAATTTAGCTTTCTGCCATTCCAACATCAGATAAGATCAGATTCGTAAAGCGGCAATTAAGCCTACACTCAGGCCATCAGTGAGGTCCATAATGCATACCTGTTATTATTATCTGAGGGACTTAGCTTTCATCCTGTCATCACAAGTAGTCAACTTCTTTATCTAGCCTTTAACTCAAATTGAGTACTCGGAAAATGGAGCACTTGAGATTGTAAAGTTTACTGGCCGGAGCGACAATCGAACTGCCATCCTTAAGATTGATAGTCCAACACGATAACCGCTGTCCCAACAGTTGTAGAGGCCGAAAATTTCGTTTGACTTGAATTTTGATTTGATGATTTTGATGAATATTTTTTTAAAATTAAAACTCGAGATTCACAAATTAAAACCCTGATTTTAATTTTTTTTTTGAAATTTAAGACAATCAAAGCAAATTTAATTGTAAATTCACTTTTCTAATTCATCGAATCTGTTAAATATTCGTCTAGAAAACGTAAAATAATCTCTTTGTCCAATCAAAATCCTTTTTTTTAATTTAAAATGAAATTAAATATCAATAATTTGCCTTTAAACTTAATTTGGTATTCCCTGTATTTTTTCATCAATCTCTTTGACATGTCTCATCATACAAACTAATGGCTTCCATTAGTCACAGTACAACACTTTTATACGAAAAAATCCTTCTAACATCAACGAATACAAAATTTAATTCACTTTACTGGTATGATTTCTCTGTTGGCAATATCTGTCCAGCAATAAATGATTCATTTTTCATCCATTTAACCAAGTCATGATCAATTTTTTTCCTCTTTTTTTTTGCGTTATATTAAATCAAAAGAGAATTGATTGATAAAATTCAATAATGCAAAATTAAATTTGTGATTCCGTTATGTGTAAAATCGTATTTTTCATTCTTTTATTGCTTATTTGCTTTATCTTCCATTCCCTCTGATAAACTTTTTTTTTGCTTTAATGGGCGTTGGCTTACATTTATCTGTAACTATCTATTGCTTCATTAATATTCTGACGTTTGTCTTGTTCCTTTTTTTTGTGCTATGAATTTTTTGTCATTATTGTATTTAAAACACAGAAATAAAAACTTGAATTTCTCTCATTTAATCATATTAAATCTAAAAAAAAAGTTAATACACGTAATGTATATGAACATTAGTAGTTCATCAGAGGACTAATGAACGTTATAAAAACATATCAATGAATGGATGCTTTAGTGTCTGACAATCTGTTTTTAGGTATATATTTAATTTTTTTGTTGTTGTCTTTATTTTACAGAAATTGTACAAATGAAGTGAAAAACAAGGAGAAAAAGAAATAGAATGAAAAGTATTTACAACGACCCTAATTAATCTAATTTCAGATTCCTTCTTCTTCTTTTTATTATTATTAGTATTTTTCCTTCAATCAACCTATCTTAGCGTAATAATGATGAGATATAACGTCTGTTTTTTCACTACAAGCATCAAAAATACAGAAAAAACGGGATATAAAAATCTACAAATGTCTGTCTGTCGCCTCAATTCAACTTATCATTATTATTATATTTTTTTACATCTTCCTTGTCGTATTTCTGTGTCATCTTCATGTCACTCCGTAAGTCATCCAGATAAAATTTTTTAACTTTAAGTATGAGAAACAACGTGATTCAACGTCTAATTCACCAGATATACATCTTAAAAATGTTCCAGGCAAATGACATATAAACGCGTAATAATAATAATTTTCATATCCCTCAAGAAGTCACGTCCATTTATTTAAAGTAGCAGACACATTTTCTCTTATGAAATAATTTGATTTCAACTTTATGTACATGTATAAAAGGCACTTTTCTGGATAAATAAATCTTATTACATGCAAAATTCAAAGAAAATGAATTAGAATGTTGCTCCTTTTATACTTTGTACTTTGTAGAGATATCAAAAATATGCTTTGATTTACTTACTTACAAAGCAACATATTTTCATCCATTTTAATAATATAATATGAGAAGCATTTCAGTATTTGAAAGATTAAAATTAAATAAATATTTTTCCACTGGTTGACTAAACGATGATAACAACAATGTAATGTTATTTATTTAATTGTTAGCACAAAAGCAAGGAATAACATCCGGAAAACTTTGTTCCCTCGTCAAAATGAATATTATGTGATGGGTTGTAAATGTCAAGATTTCAACAAATACAACATTGCATGGAACTTGCCTTGAAATTACATGGAACATGAAATATTATTTTTTTTTAATACGCCATTTTGTGGAACGAACAATGAAAAAAAATAAGACAAGAAAGCAAAAACATGGAAAAAGATAAAATTTAGAGTGAAAGACATTTTGAATTTAAATTAATGTACACAAATTAGTAGGATAAGAACATGTTAATTAATATTTTTGTTCCCTCTATTTTGTTTATAAAACCTTGTCGTTAAGCGAAATTTTTACATGCTTGAGTAAATTTAACGAAAAAAAATGAAGAGGATAATTTACTTCAACTAACTTAGGTTTAAAGCACATTTTGACGGTTTGTGTTCAAAAAACCTTCATTTAGTGTCATTTATAGCGGAGTTTTCAAAAACCACGAAATAGGATATTAGGATATTTCCAAATTACCTAAAAAACCGATTAAAATTTAAAAAAAAAGAATTTCTGCGATTTTTGAAATTTCGGCGTTTTTTCGAAATCACAGAAATTACCAAAATCGCAGCTGATCGTGGATATTTCCAAAATTCTTTAACATCGCAAAACTTTAAGAAACCGATAAAAATTCAAAAATTCCAAGGTAATTTTTAGAATTTCTGCGGTTTTTGAAATTTTGACGTTTTTTTTGCGAAATCACGGAAAATACCAAAATCGCAGCTGTTCGTGGATATTTCCAAAGTTCTTAAAAATCGCAAAACTTTAAGAAAGCGATAAAAATTTAAAAATTCCACGGTAATTTTTAGAATTTCTGCGGTTTTTGAAATTTTGACGTTTTTGTTTGCGAATTCACGGAAAATACCAAAATCGCAGCTGTTCGTGGATATTTCCAAAGTTCTTGAAAATCGCAAAACTTTAAGAAAGCGATAAAAATTTAAAAATTCCACGGTAATTTTTAGAATTTCTGCGGTTTTTGAAATTTCGACGTTTTTTTGAGATTACGGAAATTACCAAAATCGCAGCTATTCGTGGATATTTCCAAAATTCTTAAAAATAGCAAAACTTTAAGAAAACGACGAAAATTCAAAGTTTCCGTATGTTCATCTATACAAAATGAACTGTAAAGTTTTACCTGCTTACCCCGTAAAATACTTGAGCTGTCTTTGAAGTTTTTCCCTACCCCTCATTGTAATTATGACACATCACAGCTTCAATCCCAGATCCGTTCTGTAAATAAATAAAACATAAAATTTCAGTAAAAAATCGTCTTGTAATTTATTCTCCATCTGCAATGTGCACTGCATTCTGTTGTTGACAAACTTCTGTAACAGCACATAACTTAAATAAAATTGTGATTTAATATTCCCTTTCAATTCAGAACAAACCTACAAAAATATAGCCTACGAAATTCATATGGTAAAATAATTAGAAGCTAGAAATAGAGAAAAATTACTACAGAAGCAAAAAGTAAGAGGAAATGTTAAAGGAAACATGTGTGAAGAAACCGGATATAACAGAAGTGTGTGTGTACTAAAAACCATAAGAGCATGTAATACACCTACAGACAAGACATTTATACATAATTTACAATATAAATTTTCCGTCTTATTCTTCACATGTGTGAGTTTGTGTGTGTCAGTGTAAGTCTAGGAGGAAAATCAACAAAGCACAAATGAACATCTAGCATTTATTTCTTCATAATAGAAAATCTTATGTCTTTTGTGGTCGTCGTCCTCGTCGTGTTTTTCTTACTGAATAAATACATTGAAAATGAAAACATGATAACTGTAAATTAGAATAAATGTGTGTATATAAAATAAATCTTGAAACGTAAATGGGCAAATATCCTCGTATTTCTATGCACGATAAACGTAGAAAATAACAACAACAACAATAACAAAAATATACATAATTTACACGCAACAGGAAATGTAACAGTCTGGTTATGTGAATTGGGATTGTTTTGTAATATATTTTGCTCAAATGGTAAAACGTTTAAAGAGGTGGTTGGAAGATGGGTGGTTGATGAATTTATATCCGAATAACGACGAGTGAAAGTGTAAATGTATAATAATAATAATAATAAAAATAATTTGAAGGGAAATTAATTAACAGAATGTGACATGTGAGGTTGAAATCTTGTCTTGAAGAATTCGAATGTGAAATATTTTTTGTTGCTAATTTTTGGCGGTAAGATAAATGCGTTGTTTTTTTTTCATTTACATTTTCTTCGTTTTATTTGATTAAGTATATATACATTGTATTTTTTTAAACAATGATACCCCATCTCATGGGTGTTAAAGATAAATATTTGAAGAGAAAACTGACGATAAATTAAATTGTAACCTAATTTATCATTTGGGTACATCTAGGTCGACAGTTGTTATTTTTTCGTGTGAATTCATGTTCCAAAAAAACAAACAAAAAATAAAATAAAAATTGTATTTCAATGCCAAACACAACAGATACTTGATAGAGGTATCTAATTAAATATTTATGTTTTGGTACCGTTGTTTGTCTGCCCTTTGGTTATTTCATTTTTAACATAAATGTTAATCTTTGCTAACAGACAAATTTTTGTTTCCATATAAAATATAATAAACACACAGTTACAAATGAGATTGAATAAAAAATTTTTTCTTTTAAGGAAAGTTTGCCCAAGTGATTTAAAATGAAAAATGTAAAATACCAAAAAATTTATATGTAATTGTGAAAGGTGCGCGCCTCAGAGTAGAACCTAATTATCAAAAAAGGCATTTTTCGTGTAGCATGAGCCGTAATTTTTCTTTGAAAAGAAAATTTAACTTTTGGCGTAACAAGAGTTACAGAATAAGGAAAAAAGTCATTAGTCATTTGTTTCCTTTAAAGAAATGAAAAATAATTATTGTAAAATATACATAAATTTTGAACAGTTGAAGGGAAAATTTTAACACAGGAAACAGGATGTCGCGCAAAAAAGATAGAAGAACTTTTCTATTATAAAAGTAATAAAAATGAAATATACTTGATGATTCTATTTATATTATTATTATTCAAAAGTACAAGGAAGTATTTTTTGATAAAATTTTAAGGACTTGTAAAAAAGTATTTGTGAAAAAATTTTGATGCTTAAAACCGGTTTAAAGTAGGAAGAAATTTTGGGATGGGACGTACTAAGGGTCATGGCATTGGTGATTTTGACGCTGATAAAATTAGATTAGATATGAACAAGTTTCCCTTAATGGTCCTATTGTGTTTATACTACTTCAGCCGAAACTTCAATAGTAAGCGCCTTTGATCTATGGTCTAACTACGTGGGACCTACAATTTATACTGTCATCTGATTCAGTCGGCCTCACATTTCACTCAGCGGCCCTTTAAAATCCCAGGCGGATTTCTATGAATTCTAAGTAAAACTTGAGCACATTTAGAACTCGAAAAACACAAATTAATTTTCATGCCCGGGACTGGATTCGAACCCCCGTCACAGGATTTATACCAATCATACCAGCCACTTAACCAACTTGGTCAACAAGCTTCCTGACGCTGATTAAATTTGAGTGTGAAGTTTTCACTGGTCAAACAGAAAATTCAAAGACAACTTTTGATTTAAATGGACCAAGACATGTTTTAGCATGAAGCACCTCCGACTGAATGCTCAGTGTATTGAATTCGTACTTCATGTAATATAAAATCTTGCCTAATTATGCTATGAAGCTTTTTTTTTCAAAAAAAACTCAAAATTCAACGTAATTATCTTTAGCTATAATTTAAATACAAAAAAAAAAATTAAAACACAAAATTAAGAGAAGAAACTTTTTCCATTTTTGTTTTAAAATAACGTTTAAATAATTTCATCAAGCATCCATAATTTATTACATCAGTAAAATACAGCACAAAGATATGAAAGCAATGAAAATGACAAGCTCTCAACTAATCAAAACAGTTTATTAACCAAAAATCTTGAAAAATGTATAAAAATAAAAAGTGGGAAGCGGTACAAAATCATATTTTATCATAATATTTTTTTTGGTGTACGTACAAGCATGAAAACCTTATTTATAAAAGACATTTTAATTAATTTAATTTAATTTTTCATATAATCATGGTTGATGGTTTGTCGTCGCGTGTTGAAGGATAATTTCTCTTAATCCATCCAATTAAACAAAAATTTTGTCTTAAAATATGTGATTTTTCTTCTCTTTATTTTTAAGAAGAAGAAGAATGCTATAAATTTGATTTCATTTTAGTGTGGGATAATATGATTTTAATTTTATATAACTTAAAAGTAAAGCAAAAAAAAAAAATAATTTTAAAACTCGTGGAAAAACTCATTAAAAATATTTTTGTTGATAAGCTTCATTTTATTTTTTCTATCATTACAGCAATTTTTTTTCATCATCAATATTAAATTTGGCGTAATGTTGTCGATATTTTGCTGTGATTTCCCGTTAACTAAATATAATCTGATTTCTGATGTTAATCTTTTTTAATGGAATTCAGTACACACGTCAAAAAATGAAACCCTAATCAATTTAATGTAAAAAAATTCTGGTATTACATAAATTTATATGGTGAATTGACACATTTCGCATTTCATCGATGAAATGTAAGATAGAAAAAAAGATTTTTTATTGAAATTGAATTAGATGAGGAGTGAATTGAAATCATTGCTTAGATTATTCGTTTTTAAACAACCGTGAGTGCGTGGGTTCTCATAAAAACTTCCTGTGAGTATGCAAAATCTTCTTTTTCTCTATTATTTATCATATTTATTGAAATAATTTCGGTTAATTTCCATTATTTTATTACCATTAAATATGACATTGTATGGAATTGAACATAAATATGAAGATTATTCATATAAAAAAATTAAATTGAATTAAATTTGAAATTTATTACACATTCGGTTAACTTGCAAGTGAATGAGTGGTTCATGATAAGCATTTATTTTACAATTACGGTGTTAAACCAATAAAGGGCACACTTTTTTGGCCATAAAACTTGAATAAATTATTTAAAATTGGATTAAAAAAGTAAATTAGAAAAAAATCGAGTAATTGATATATAATTTTCTGAAAAGGGCTCAAATTGATTTAAATTTCCCCTGTAATTTGCATAATTTTTCAATAACACAAAAATATCACGAAAAATTTTCAATTTCGACATAATTTTTTTTTTTTAAAATGTTACTTTTCTTCTTTTGTATGATTGAAACCCGTTATTTTCCTTCAACGTTCACTGTTCACTTCGAAACAATTCAAATGTAAATGTTACAATACAGAAAAACAATAAAAATAAAATGAACAACATTTTTTGAGAGAGTGAGTGTGTGTGTGTGTGCTTATGAGCCCATTTATGTACTTAAGTACTAAATTGCATGCGATTAACTGTAAGAATGTTTAAGTGATTATTAAAGCTCAAAATCAATTTTTTGTTGTTTCCCTTACATTTCATTTGTATATAAATATTGTGGTGTAATTAAAACAGAATTTAGCTGTATTTGTAATGTGAAAAGTCTATTAAATCCAGTAAAATACACATTTGGGATTACTAATTAGGTACTAATGTGTAATTTCATAGAAAAAACTCAAATGAAATGTATCATTTGTTTACTAATTATGACACAACACGCAAATGATTTCAATTAATTTCGTAATCACTGTAATTTGAAAGTATTAAAGTTAAAATGGAGACGTCTGGTGTTTTGTGACATTCATTGTCATTGAAATTTTACAGTTAAAAATAACAAAAAAAAACAACTTTCAATCAACATAAATTAGGACAACTTTATTTTCATATATAGAGGCAACAATAAAAATCGATATACACGCATTACAATATGAAAAGAAGAAATTGGGACTCATGTATCCATTCAAGCGATTGGTAAAACAATAAATCAGTTGTTTGTCTACATAAAAAAAGCATGCATAGAATGGTAACAAAAATATTTGTAAATAAATGATTGTATATTTGTCTTGTTTTTTTTTTGTTTGCTACTTTATCTGCATCCATGTCTCCTCACACTTTGTGTCATTGTTATTTTGAGGCCAAAATAAAAATAGTAAAGCTGTATTAAAATGAAATCATATCATATATGAGAGAAAAATACAAATCCAGACCTAAACCATATGTTATTTGTTCAAATGTTGCAGGTACGGTTTTCTATATTTTTTTTTCTTTTATTTTTTGGGAAAACATATTTTCCCAGAATAATAAATTGTTATATCGATTTTGGCCTAGCATTGCTTTGGTTATGTAATATTTATGTCCCTACATGTGAGATTCGAGACACTTTGCATTAACGTATTACGAGATTTTGTCACTAAATCCTTTGAGGAACAAATCCAGTTCAAATCGGATTCAATGTTTTCCTTTCTTTTCCATGCACAATGGCACTCGATTCATCTTTTTCATATAAATCATCATTTTTTGTTATGATATTGATTGTAGGCCATAATTTATTAATTAAAAGAGATAATATCATGGTTTCAATTAAATATTAATAATAATAATAAGAGTCAATGACTGATAATCTTTGTATAGTCAATCATCTTATGATTAATAATAAATATCATCAACTCGAATCAAATTTGTCAATCAAACGAGATTAAGGATTAATTTTACTTACTGTAAAAGGAATAAATTCAAGAAATTCATTAAATTTGATTTGATTTTTGTTGTTTTGTTTTTCTTTTGGTATCTAATATCTTTTCAATTTAAATCTATTTTTGTGTAAACAAAGTTTTCTTTTTGAGTACAACTGCATGGAATTCATGCAGACTGTAAACCAAAAGTAAATAATAATAAAGGAAAGAAAAAGAAACCGATCCAAGTACGAAAACAAGTCTCAAACAAAAGTCTAATAAAATTTTCATTTATTTGTTTGTGTAAAAAGTAAAATGAATTTTATGTTCAGTATTATTGTCGTCGGTCTTCTCTGATGTTTAAATATGAATTGAATTGGATTTTCTTTTAAAGGTTTAAATATAAATGTAATACAAAAGAAAAAAGAAATTTATGAATTATTACATGAAAAGCCTTAAAAGGAGTTGTCATGGAAATGTCATAAGGGTATTGACTGAAAACGTCTTGAAAAAAAATTTTAGGTATGGTGTTTGACTTCAATTTGGGTTAGTAACCGTTTGGTAACGTCCACGATTTTAAAACTCTACGGTTTTTGTAAATTTTGCGGTTTTTGAAAATTCTGCATTTTGCGATTAAGATTTTAGTGAAATTTCCTTTGAATGAGGGTTTTTTGATCTCAAACTGTCAAAATATGCTTGATCACAAACACACACAAAATGCGGTGCCAATATATACTTGCCTATAGCCAATATCGAAAAGAGAGGGTGTGAGACGAATGATGTTTCTTTTATACCCTTAAAAATTAAGGGTTGCCAGATACATGACACACTGTAAATGCAATTCCTGCCACTGGCCATTTTTGGCCTCTTAATATATAAAATATCAACTTGGTCAGTACTGAAGAGTTGTAGCTTGAAATATTCTCTAAAACTTTGCTTCAGATTACTTTTACCTAAAACTTTCGAAAACATAATTTTCTTGTTCAAAAATGAGCTCAAAATTGTGTATTTCCCATTTTTTGCCTCTTAATATACGAAATATCAACTTGGTCAGTTCAGAAAAGATGAAGCTTCAAATATTCTCTACAACTTTGCTTCAGGTCGCTTTTACCTAAAATTTACATTTAAAGGAACACAATATCAAATATTTACAAGAATGCATTTTCATTTGAATTGTAACAGATTTCTTTATAAAATGACAAAATACATAAACAATGACGAACGACAAAAAAAAACAAAAACTCTACCAAAATATTTGAATGTCGTAACATTTACTTTTCAGTTTTATACAATTCAAAGTAACTTTCTTATTCTTATTCTTAGCATATTTATTTTTGTTTTTCTTTGCATTTTCAAATTTTGTTACAATTCAAATAAAATGCACATTGAACAAAGACTCTTATAAAAGAAACTTAATGGAACTAGAAAAGAAACACAAATTTTATGAAGGAATGTGAAAAATCTTCTCTCAGTTATTTAACATTTTATGCACAATATTTGCATATAAATACAAAAAAAATATATACAGTGACAGTTTCAATGAAGTGCATCTTTGTAATACTTTTATAGGAATTTAAAATTATAAATAAGCTTCTTTCTTTACTACTCGATTCGTAGTATATCAGGGTAACATTTTTGTGTCAAATATATTTTTTATTAAAATTAATTTTTTTTCATTTCATTTTTGTCACAATTCTTGATATAAAACGAGTAAAAGTGAATCATTTTCATTTCAAGACAAGTAATAAAAGTAAAAGATGAAAATTGAATTCATTTGATTAGATTAGTATCATATTCAAATATTTAGATGCATTTGTTCTTCGTTTTATTTTAAATTGAAATTAAACTTTTGTTGAAATATGAGAATAATTCAAATTTTTCTAGGCACAATCATCCATTTTATACATTTCTTAACCTTTCTTCCATATAAAATAAATGTAAAATATAAATTAGATTATGATAATAAAAAGAAAAGTGTGAATGCTCTGGAATTTAACTTTTCATTTTAAATGCAATATGTGATGAAATACACAAAAAAAAATAATAAAATAAAAACCGAATAAAATGTATTGCATTTCAAAGTTTTTAAAATGAGACATAAGGCGATACATATCACAAAAATTTATATATTTTCATAATTTTCGCGAACATACATCAGCTTTATCATAATAAAATTGAAAAATAATTCAACATTCATAAAATTTTTGAACAAGTAAGATAAAATTTAAATAAAATTCTTAATAATAATAAAATGAAACAAAATATGTGTATGATGAAAAGTTGAAGAATTTTATTTGGAATTATAACAATAATGTATGCAAAGACTTCAGATTATATTTTTTTTACTTTATATTAATAATAAAAAGAACGAGTTTTCCAACATATGATAAATTTTTTTTTATAATATCTCTTATTATATTTGTGTGGCATGCGAATGAATAAGATTCATATCCATTTTATATTGCAAGGATTTTTGAAATGTTTTGTAAAACTTTAGATATTATTTGAATTCAATTCATCAGAAGCCACATTTCTAGTTAAGATGATTTTCGTCATATATTTTAAGCAGTAAATTGTATTAGTTTTGAGATTGGGCTCATGGATGGGCCTCCAGAGCCTTAAAACGGCTGTTGAATAAAATAGCTTATAAGAAGCTGTCATATTGGAAATTTTTCAAAATGGCGGATTTTTTAAAATAAGCTTTAAAAAGAGCTTAAAAAATGAATTATGACAAATAAGCTGTGATATTGGGCTTCAGAGCCTGAAAACGGTCAAAAGATTTTCCCGAAATTCTAGATTTTCCAAAATTGCAAAATTTTTTCAAAAAATTAAAAATAGCAGATTTTTTTAAAAAAGACAAATTTTTTTTCAAAAATTTTAAAATGGCAGATTTTTAAAATAAATTCTAAAAATAGCTTATAATAATAAGCTGTCATATTGAGCTTCAGAGCCTGTAAACGGTTAAAAAATTTCCCAGATTTTCCCAAAATTGCCCATTTTCTAATGTGGGAAAATTTTAATTTCTTTACATGAAACGAGTCCCATATTTTTCATTTTTTATGCCTCGGATGCCTTTTTTCGGGTCTTGAGTACGTAATGTATGGGCATTTACTCACAAAAGGGCATTTAAAAATTATTCAAGCCAATATTTAGTTTCAGTGTTAGCCTAAGATGATTTCTTCAATTCAAAAGCTATTTTTTTAACCAAATTCAAAGTACCTGTTATTTTCTCCTCAAAATAATTGAATTTGTGTAAAACATAGAAAATAATAAATATTGATTACAAAATACACAAAATTCTACAAGTTTTCAATCATAATTCTCAGAATTTTCTATTTACATAATTTTCCTCTTACATCTCAATTGAATTACATTTTCCTATTTCAATTCCGTTGATTATGCGAGAACACATACACAGAATAATACAATTTAACCAGAAATAATTTTAAAATTCAATTTTTTGATTTATTGGTTTTTGAATCCTGTCTAAACGGAAATAAGTCGGGTTTTAACTTCCTGTACCATTATTACTTCTGGAAAAGTTATGTGTGCAGAATTTTCATCGTATTTACTTATCGTTTTCTGTTCATCTTTTCTCTGTCTCTCGACTCTTTTATTTTCTTTTCATTATTATTTCCCTAATTTAACTGCTCCTGTAAACTTTTACATTTTATTATAAACGATAAAAACGAATAAAATGTAATTTTGAAATTGCAAGTGGGTTGCCATTTAAAGACTAATATTCAATTTACAACAAAAATAATAATAATAATAAAAATAATCATAGTGTGTGTGTGTGTGTGTGTGTGTGTGTTTGTACATTTGTGCGTGTTTCAGAGAGATATATATAAAATGGAAAATTGTGCTTTTTTCTTGTTTGCCTTCGAGTTAAAATGCTGAAAAACGAATCACAAATAAAAGGAAGAAGAAAAATATTGTTGAACCAAGGAAATAAAATTTAAATTTATGAAAATTTGAAATAACATTCTATATGTGTTTTTGTTGATTATTGTTCTTCTGTTGTGTGCAGTGTTAAATGCCTCAGGCAAGAGATTGTTTATTTTTTAAGGTCTTCTTGATTTAAATAAAAAGAGAGAAGATACGCAATTTTTGCTTATTCTGAACTCAATTGAATATGATAATTTTATTTGTACTAAATTATTTCATTTCAAGCTTTCTCATTGTTTCATCACATTTATCTGAAAATTTTCATGAATTGAAGAAATTTTACATGCATACATTCAATCTGACATGAGGTTAAATGCGGTCATGAAACACTTTAAAACTCTTTTTTTCTGTTCCTTTTATTTAAACTTCATTCTCTTTTTTTTATTATTCTTTTGTTAATAACAAATTTATTTCCATATAAATTTTCGTATAATAAAACATTTAAATAAAAAAAAAAATCCTACACAAAAGATTTCCTCTTCATTTTATTTTTTTTTCAATGTGAATATTCAACAAATTTGATGTTATTTAAAACGATTTTAACCTTAATTTTCATTTAAAACTGCATGAATGTTTCTCTTGTTGAAAAGAAAACAAATAGCGTAATTTATTTGTTTAAAGATAACTCGATTCATTGTTAGTGAAAAAAATAGGATAAAGGATGAGAACAATCAATAGCGATTAAATATGGAAATTTTTTCTTTGTTCCTTGAATTGAATTGATTTAAATTTTTTTTGCTCGTAATTTTCTAGAGAAAAAGTTGAATGTGTGGGAGGATGTGTCTAAAGATACAAATCTCTTATCATACTTATCAGGAAAAAATAATGATAATAATAATTTCCTGGGATCTCGTTAAAAAAATAATAAAATGTTATGTCTTTCATGAAATTTTAATAATGTCGTTGTCAATGGTAGGCAAAATATTTCCCAAAATAGATGTGTGTTTTAAAAACAAGAAGAATGAAAAATGCGTTTAAAGAAACTTGAACATGGAATGATGAATTTAAATGAA
This sequence comes from Culicoides sonorensis, assembly GCA_900002565.1. NCBI lineage: Eukaryota > Metazoa > Arthropoda > Insecta > Diptera > Ceratopogonidae > Culicoides > Culicoides sonorensis. The sequence continues at coordinate 1,299,565 of LN483358.1, forward strand.
TTTAAAGAATTGTCTAATTTCCAATTATTCGTGCAATTCGTAAGAAAAAAAGGTCCGTGGATCATCAGAGCGATATCAGGTTCCAAAATGGCTCGTTTTCCCAAAATTTTCTAAAATGGTATAATTTTTCCAAAACAAGGCCATCCTTCAAACGAAACGTATTGACTCAAAATTTAAGGACATGTTATTTTTTGGCCTTAAACAAACAAAGCACTTACAAATGAAAATTTTCCCTTAAAATGGATAAATATCATATTTAATCCGAGTAGGTTAAAAATGAATAGAGCATATCAACATAAATAATTGAACTTTCATATCATACAAGTCAAGCCAAAACTTTAAGTAAATATTTGTATGTATTTTTAAAAAAATGAGGACATTTGAAGTAGGATTTCAATGCTAGGTGGTGTGTAGTGAAAGGATTTTTCCTTATTATTTTTACGCATATTCTCTTTTCAATTATTCAAGTAAATTTCTCATTGTTACATTTGAAGTGATGTTCACTTTGATCATATAAGACACAGAATTCATCCTTTTCATTGTATCAGTTAGACTTCAAGTCAAGTAAAGCTTAAAATGGGTCATACCTTTAAAACAACTTTAATACTTACTTTAAAAGTTTGAGGAACTTTTAATCCTCCTTTTTAAAAGCAAAAGAAGAAAGGATACTTCTAAATACTATTATTTCCAACCAATTTCTGTGTACTGTCAAAATTGGGTTGAAATTTATATTTACTCAACCCTTGAATATGAGGGAAAAAAACGAATTTATTCTTAGGGTAAATGAACAAACCACCAAACAAAATTCATAAATTTATACAGGAAAAGGAAAATACAAAATTTATTTTCACACAATGAATGAATGAATGTTGTTGTTGAGCTTCTCTTGTTATATTTTCACGTATTATTATCACTATTCTACCTCTCCTGAAGCTTAGTCATGTCTTCTTATTTGCCACAATAATAACAAACAAGACTGAAATAATAAACATTGTATGAATGTTTAATAAAAGACTGAATACACACACACACAATATTTATTTGAACATCTTATTTTGCTGATACATAATTTGATTTTGAGTAAACTTAAGCGCACACACACACACAAACACGTAATATTAGTTAAAGTTATACAACATTATTTAAGAAATATGTTAAATATTATATGAGTTAAATAACGACAAACCAAGAGACATAATTTTCTTTTTCATCATCATCATCATCATGATCATCATTATTGTTATTATTCTCATCATAATATGTATGTTGATGAGACTTAGTGACAATGAGAAAGAACTTCATTTGTATTTATTATGAAATTGAATTGAAATTTTAATAATATAATATAAAATGAAGAAGAAGAAGCCAAAGAATAAAAGGAGTGAAATGAAAAGAAAAGAAAATACTCTTATAAATTTTATATATGTTTAAGCTTACATTTTAATTTCATTTAAAACAATTAGATTCACTTCAAAACAAACAAAATTTAATACTATTTTACTCTTTTTTTTTTGTTGTTAAATCTTCTTTCATGTTAAAAGAGAAAATTAATGCTTGAAAATTCTATGTGAATGTGGTTTAAATTCAAATTTATCAAATACACAAGATAAAATAATAAAATAACAATAACAAAATCATCTTATTTAAATTTTAAATGTTATTATTTTTTCTTCTGTGTGTTGTGTTGAATAAAAACTCATATATCATGAAAATAATACAGTCATATGGTAATTACTAGAAAATATTCCGTTTAATATTTATGAATTTATAATTATAAAGATTTTCCAAGTTGCTACTTTTGAATAAATGTTTTAAATATTTATTATATAATGAGATGAAAATGCTGATTTCAAGCAAAATTTCAAATTAATCGGTTTTCTAGAAACAGAATCTGCAATTTAAGGAGTAGTTTCAACTAAGTTTCAAGTAAATGACAAAATTAAGACGATTACCGACAATTCAGGTGACTTTGAGTGTAGTTGGATTATTTTTGATTCAAATTCTTCATTTTTACTGAATTTTAAGTAAAAATCTCTAATGCTGTCAAATTGAGAGAAGGCCCAGTCAACCTGATGCGAAAACCTCTTGAGGTCTTGGCTCTTAAATGTGATATTTTCTCTCCTTGCCTCCAAAATGATTTCCATCTTTTTTATGACATTTCTAGACAGTTTAAAAAAGTACAAATTTATTTTTAAAAGCCGCCATTTTGAATTATTTTGTAAAACTTCCAATTTGAATTTAATTGTAAAACTCGCCATTTTGAATTTTTTTGAAAAAACCAATATTTTGAAAAATTCCTACATAATAAAAATTTCGAAAAATCCACCGATTTATTTGAAAAAAGCTTGTCATTTTCAAAAAAAAAAAAAAACTGGGGTTTTAAGCTTTTGACTGTTTTCTGGCTCTAGAGTCCAATTTCTGAGCCCAATCTCACAGCTAATGAGTTATAGTCCATTCTCATAAGCTCTTTAATCCAATAAAAAAATCAGCAATTTTTTAGAATTTTTAACCATTTTTAACGGTTTTCAAAGGTTCAACGATTTTATTAGCTCTTGAGCCCAATGCATGAGCTGCATCTCAATACTAATAAGCTATAAATAATCCTTGTGATCTCTTAATTTAAAATTTTGATTATTTCTTGATATAAAATTTTATGAAAATTCATTTGATTCGGGTTTTTCCAGGGGTTTTTCAAATTTTTTTGACAAAATATTGAAATTTCAGATCACTATGTCCTGTTTTTTTCTGAAACGATTCTGATTCTGAAATTCCATTTCTTTTCCCCTTCATGACGGTAAAAAAATAGTTCAATAATTTAAATTATTACAAAGAAATTAAATTTTAATACCAAATTCAATAATTAAAAATTTCAATCATTATAACAACTGTACTTTACTCTGACAACAAAAAAAAAAATCAATTTTATTGAATTTCCGTTCTAATTTGCATAATTTTGAAAAACTTTAAGACTCTTGTTCATTTAACAAAAAATGCAAAACTAGCAAAATACTTTCATTCATTTCAAAATAATAATTATTATTATAAATTAAAGTTTTTTAAAGTACAATAAGCGTTTAATGTTATCCTTAATTGGTTCGGAAAATTTTTGCTTACAACCATTTCATGATGAATATTGAACGTAATTACCAATAAAAAAAATTATTCATTGAATTGCCATATTTTTTCATAGTATAAAATTCGAGAAAATTTATTTCAATGGAATAAAATGTTTAAATTGAAAAGACATTTTCTGTGTAAAGTTTTGTAACAATTTAAACTTTATAATTGCTGCTCAAGAACGATTCAAGGAAAATGATTATTATTTTTAAATTGTTAACACGACTAGAAATATAATACAGTCAATTCTCTAAATAGTGAAAAAAGCTGTACGTAATGATTCTATATAATGTAAAGTCAGTATCTATGGAAACTGTAGATCCATAGAAAGAATGACCGAAAAAATTGAAAGTTTGATTAAAAATTTGACAATTCACTGTCACATTTTTTTTGTTCTCCCTTAAAATAAAATTAAAAAAAATGGAATAATAAATAAAAAAAAAAATGAATAAAAATTATGATGCCGCATTTTGAACATCATAAATAAAAATGTACATTCTCGCTTAAAAAAAGAACCATGTGCGACACAATGTGATGCTGATGTCAGTCGTGTGAACATACCACTTTTTATTTTTTTACAGAGAGTTGAGTAAAAAAAAAAAATATAACGAGAAAAATAAAACGCACTTATTTAACTCGAAACCAACTTTCCTCTAATACAACTTTTTACTAGCGCAAGTGAATAAGTGGTTATGTGATGGTAGTATAACAAGAACATGAACAGTTTATGACATAAAAGGATCAAATGCAGGCGTCGTTCTGTCTATTTCTTCTGTTCAAAAAATAATATTTGGGTGTATGTACTACAAAAATTGTTCTGACTCTCTCTCAATAATAAATGGACGTGTATCTGGAACAGCACAAGAATTGTACGTTAAAAAAAATGTTAAACTACATGAAATCTCTCTTATACTGGTCTTTTTAAAAATTATTTCCATTATAAAATATTTATGAAGCAAGCAAATTTATGACATTTTATGTGTGTGTGTGTGTGTGTTTGTCGAGAACATGCAGGTTTCGTATAATTTTTTGTCATAACATCATTTTAATGCATGAATACGTTGAATGTGATATATTTTGGCATTTTTTACATCATTCCATGACATAATTTTAACTCACATTAAATGGATAACAAAAAATAAGAGTTTAAAATAAATTTTAATTTTGTAATAAAAATATAAAGATAAAATTAACATAGCTATTACTTTAACAATTACAGACTTTTTTTTGTTTGTATGATGAAATTTTTATCCTCTATTGCTGCCATAAAACACTAAGCTGTATAACACTTATCCAAGAATGTTATCATGAAATGAAGAAAAAGAAAAGAATATTTTGTATATAATATTTTCCTCATTATTTTTTTTTAAAGGCGTTTTCATTTTCCTAGCTAAGAATATTATATTGCCATCATCATGTTCATCGTACAACTGCTGCAAAAATAATTTTGTGTTTAAAAAAGTTGAACTTTATTCTTTAATTTTTCGTTTTATTTTTTTCTTTCTTGTGTTACTCTTTGCTCTTTATTTCAAATAATAATAATAATAATAATCATAGCTTTTCGCCTCGTTTTCTTTTGTATTGCAATGCACACACACATTTTAATATACGTTGCCTAGCTAATAAAAATAATAAGTTCTTCTACCGCACTTTGTCGACCTTTTAATTTAATTTTTCAATTTTTTTTTCTCTCTTCATTTTTTTCTCTGTTTAATCTAAAATTATACGAAAACACTGATGTTGCCATTATGAGAAGGGGTATTTAATCTGTATTTCATCAGCAGTAATTAAATGAAATATCCTTTGTTAAAAAAAAATTTATTATTTGAAATTGTCGGAAATAGGACGGTGAAAACAATAAACAGACCTATTTGTGTGGAGGTGTGAAAAAATTCGGTCAAGTCAGCTTGGGATTGAATTTATGTGGAAATCTTTTGAAAGTTCGAAGCACAAAATCATAATCTAGTGTAATGCTGATACTCAAATTACAAAAATTTACCAAAGTTATTTCAATTTTTTTCATATTTTTTTTTTTTAATTATCTAATTTTAGTCCAATCATGTCCATGTTTTGTATTTTTTTTCTTCTTTTTATTATTAAATAGGGTTGTTTCAATTTAGGATAAGGATTAGATGTAAAATGTGTTGATTACATTTATTATTTTTCATATTTTTTCTCTTATACCTTTTATTTTTAGAAAAAAAAAACATTATCTTGGTCTGTGATATTCAAATAAAATAGTAGAAGAAAATTCAAACAATAAGATTTCAGATATTATTAATTTTTTGTTACATTTTTTGTAATATTTTTTTTAAATGAATAGGTTGCATAATTTCAGTTTATGTTGACTTTATGAAATTAAAAAAAAAAAATTCCATTATTGCTAAGACGAAGGAAATTTCCGTTACAATTACAGATAAGAAGAAAATTGGGGTTCTGTAGATTTAGGGCTCTGAAACTCATTACATTTTAATGTCAATCAAAAAATGTAAACACATGTCATTTCAAGCTAATGTCAGATCAGATCTCAAATGTCACTCTCATTTTATTAACGTTAAATAAAATGTAAAAAAAATATTCTGAATTAAATTTGATACATTTTCTCATCAAAATTTTCCTTGAATTAAACTGAAATTATACAGTAATTTTTTTATTGTCTTAAGGCATAAGTGTGCCTGCCTACGTAATTGGTTTTAAAATTCATCTATACAATTCATATGACTTTAACATATTACACATGAATAAGACAAAGCAAAAACAAAAAAAATGTATTGGATTACAAACATAATAAATTGATGTAAAAGGATCTCTGTGTTCTTCAGTTTTTGTGTGTGTTTCTATTGAAATTTATTTTCAATATGCGCTCGTGTATGTTTGTTTAACAAACCATCACCACAAAATTTGTGTTTTTCTTTATATTTTACTTTATAAATATTTTAAAAGTAAAATTATACAAAGATGAAAGCTGACAAGGTTAATCTTATACTTTCACGACTTTTGATTATAATGTTGAAACAGACACCAGTCTTATAATCAATCAAATACAGATTAATGTTAAAGAAATTTTTGACATTGTTGAAAATAAAATCGCGGTTGTGGTTTACATACGTAAATTAAAATTTAATAAAATGGTTTAAAATGCAAAAAAAAAACATACACGATCAATGTCCTTGAAATTTTTCTCATAACTTTTGCATTGAAATTCAAGTCTCTTGAGATTTCATTCGAATTTTTTTTAAATTAATTTAAAATTAAATTCGACTTGAAATCAAATCAACATTGACAAGAAGCACTTGTTTCATGTTTCACGGTTCTCAATTAATTAATTTTTCGTTCACAAGGATTTCATTGGATCTCTTCTTGTCAACTTCAGTTTTGTTTTTGATTGATTTGATTGATCATTTAAAAATAAATCAAAAAAATTAAATAAAAAATTGAAAACTGAAACCTATTTCATTTGGAAATAAAAGCTTCATATATTAAGATACTCATTAAAAATGTTTTTTTCTGTCATCATGATGTCAAAAAAACGGAATATGATGAAAAAGTAATAAAAAAATAACAAGACCTTTCTTTTTATTTATTGTTGACATGACATTGATTCTTTATTACACAATTGAAATAAAACACCCAATGAAATTTGATTCATTCATTAATCTACACACAATTTTGCGTATACACAGAAATAAAATATCATTGTGATAAGAAAAACGAATCAAGATTCCATTACAAGTCAAAAGATATTTTTAAAAAAAATTTGTCACTTTACATCGAAATTTGATCCTATTATTAGCTTCATCTCCTTTTTTTTTTTTTTATTATTATTATTATCATTATTTT